>JAILXH010195666.1:3620-13803 GCA_023558415.1 Piaractus mesopotamicus | reverse complement strand
GCTGAAGAGGAGCATCTACTCTTTTCACTAAACTGATACTTTCGTGCAGCAAGATATCAAACGCGGTAGTGCAGCGGAGAGATATCGACATTGGTCACTGGGTGTCAGTTGTCTGAACTTCAGCATTAGACTTTGGGAAAGTTTCCGACCTAGAGAGGCTCTGGAGCAGCAGGCTAACGGACTGTCCTCACCGCTGTCATGGAGGGAGGAGGCGAGTGGAAGAAAGTCTGCACTCTAACGCTCACCGCACTTTTCATTCAAGGTAAATAAACATTCATAACACGGTAGTAAACGTATATAACCCGCAGAAAGTGTGGAAAACTCAGAAACGGCATATAGTGACAATGAATTGGAAGTTATTTCGAGGTGAAGTCTGCACGAAGAAGTTTCAGAGGAGGCCAGTGTAGCCAGCCAGCCACCTGCCGTCAGCCGGACAGTGGGAGACTTACGGTCTGCACAGATTCAGAGTTTGGGCGATATTGCTAGCTAGGTAAGTTAGTTTGCTAGCTAGCTGAATCATTTTAAGCTTTTTTCACGAAGTAACTACTCGGTTTCATGAGGATAAATTTGTTGGTTTGATAAATTTGTGTTGGGAATAGCACAAACTGCTCATCCTCATCCATGTTTTGTGCAGATCCCGCTGATTCCCAGCAGCACTGACTAGCTCAGCTAGTCTTGTTCGTATTATTAACGTTAAGTGCTGTCAGGTCGGTTGCGACTCCTGGCGACCTTAGTGACAGTATGGACAGTTATTCCTCCAGAATATGTCTTCTGTTTGGGTCTTGAGGATTTTTAATGGTTTGTTCATCCATCTGTCATGTTGTTGACCGTCCCTCTTATCTGTTCCTCTCTGTAACTGTTCCACTGAACTGGTTCTTGTGATATGCCCTAAAAGCTAGCCTAGCCTCTGATTATCTACCACCATTTCTAAGAAAACTGCATTTTTACAAGCTTATAATATGAAATAATACATTGTTCTGTCAAATTGTCAGTATACTAAAGAAAATAGTGTAAAATTACAGTCATTTACTGGCAGCAATTTTACCAGTATTTTACTTACTTTTTTTTTTTTTTACAGTACTTACAGCCATCTGAAGACCCTCTATTTTTCTGCGTTATGTAGTGTGACCTGCAAAGATATAGGCAAACACCGCAAACCCATCTAGCCTCCAGGAGCACATCCTTGAATGTTCCTGCATACTGTAAGGACTTAGTTAAGAGAACAATCACTCTATTTTTTACTACAGAGGCTCTTTATCATGCCCTTAGCTGAGCAGCACATTACAGCAGTTACTTGCACTCATCTTAGCTGTTAAGACTGTAAAGACAGCAGTAACCAAATATCTATTAATCATAGCATTACAGGATGAGCTATTTCGCTGAAACACAAAACACCACCATGAAATACATTCAAGCATAGGAATAACATCTTAAAACAAAAGCTCATGAGAAATAAACTGTAGGTAAAAATAAAAAGGAAATTAAAAAAAAAAAAAAACTAGCATGCTTGTAAGCTCCATCCCATCACTGAAATATTCAGAGGGGTTGCTCAAGACTGCCTAAAGTCCAGGTCACTTGCCCAATGTGCTTTGCAAGTAGTAGCTATTCACGGTAAAATCAAACATATTAACATACTTGACAAAAAACTTGACTTGTTTCTTCCAGAATACACCATTCTTCACAGCAATTTACTGTATTTAAGGAATACAGTAGATTACTGCTGTACATTTGCATCAGTTCTTTGCAGTGCCGGGTTATTAGATACATTTGTAACTACTCTCATTGGCCATTTAATCAGATATACCTGCCCTAAAGGTGCTTTTTGTGACTGTACAATTACTGAATGTGCCAGCTGCACAATTTGCTGGTCACCCACTACTACACCTATCCACTGAATGATTGCCAGCCGTCCCTTACCTCATTCATGAACGGAAAGGAACCACCATAGGACCACCACAGACCATTCTCAGTACAGCAGTGACTGACACCAACATGATAGTGGCATGAGCATCTTTGAAAAAGCATGTATAAGCATACCTGATAAAATGGCTAAACAGTGTAGGTACAAGGTAGGTGTACCTAATAAACTGGCAATGGTGGTGTATTTTCTATTAGGTAACCAAGGTAAGTGGTAGCATTTCAGTTGTATTTGAAAAAGATGCCCTAATGAGCTCCAAAGTTCTCCTCTTTTCCTTCCATAGAAGTGGCAGGGTTGAGCATGAGAAACGAACAGTTGGGAAAGTGTGTGCAGGTACAGGAGGGCCAAGCCCACAGCAGTGTGAGCCTGGAGGACTGCAAACCAGGCTTGGCCCTTCAGGAGTGGCACTGGAGCTCGGAGAGCCGAACCCTCAGAAACCTGCAGACGGGCAAATGCTTGACTGCCATCCAGATCAAAGAGCATGAGAATGTTGGGCTGTGGGCCTGCAGCCCTGCAGAAAACGAAGGCCAGGCCTGGAGCTGCTCGAAGAAGGGCCACCTGACCCTCCATGGCAAAGGCTTACATCTGAGTGCGCACCATGACTCCTCCAAGGTGTTTTTGTCCATGGAGCGGGGAAAAAATAGCAAGTGGAGGACACTGAGCAAGCAGACAGTGTGTGAGGAGGAGGAGGAAACAGATCGTGTGCCTGAGAAGACAGGACCCCGCATCATTGCTAAAATCCGCCTGTGGCAGCGTAAGAAAGTCTGGACTAAAATTGTACCCCACTCTGTCATCTTACCTAGCCAAATAATAGCATCTCATCCATTTCTTCATTAGAGACTGGACTGAACTCGTCTAAATGCAGTATTCTTAACCTGAGATGTAATAATTCAATAGTTACTAACTTCATGAACCTGTCATCCATTTTGCCATTGTTTCTGTTTTGTGCACTGATTCATAACGGGATGTTTTTTTATCTTTTCATTTCAAGGACCCGTGTTTTCCAGAGTTATCTGGCCTCCTTTTAATTCACTCAGATGTGCTTGCCATCTTCTTTTTTGTCCCATTATACTGTCCCCTAGTAGTTGTAGTTGTTGTTACTCCACTGGTGTTGGGTTAAAGGAATTCTCCAGCTTTTTCAATCTGTTCTATGCATACAGTTGATGACTACAGACAATCATTTCACCCTGTTTACCTGTGCTCAGTAAAAGAGCTGCTGACTCGAAACACACTTAAAATAGAAGCCGTTGCTGAAACACCTTCCTATTGGCTTCTGTTATAAGCGTGTTTTGAGTCAGTGGGTTTTCTGTTCTTATCTAAGTAAGGATGCACTGATAACATACCAATATGTTCTTCTGATACTGATATCGTATTGCAGATACTGAGTACCAGTCATAAGAAAATTGCTGGCTAAAAATTCTGATATTTATACCTTTATACTTTTAAAGCTGCGCTATGTAAGTTTGGGGGATTTGGAGACCACTCTGGTCTAAATGTATAATTGCATGCAACATGTGGAAGAACATTTTTTTTAACATTTTTTTTTCCTTCTGACCCCTTTTGAGAGCGGATGACTCTGATGATTGTGAGCATGTTGAAAAAGCATTCAGTAATCTCGATAGCTGTTTTTGGTAGCTAGCTTGCAAACCTAAAATGCCTTAGCTGTTCAGGAAACAAAAAGCCAGCTCTGGATCAGTCTTACAGCCCTTCAAGTAATGAAGCTGTTTCCAATTCTGGAAAGCCATGCCGATATTTGGTCTTGTTTTAGCTCAGCCTTGATCATTCTCCCTTTTGGCTTGCCGATTCTAGTAAGTTCTTGTTTTTACATTTACATCTTAGCTTTAACAACAGTTGACGCCGCAGAAGATGACTGGGTCCCAGACCGAAGTCGCAGCACAGTCAGCAGTGTCTTTGTCAGATTTAAAGAATACATCGGACAAAAACAGATTTTATGAAATTGAAATGAAAGAAATGTCAAATGATTGGAAAATAAAATGAAGAAATAAAAGAGAATAAAAATGAATTTGGTTTGCTTCAGCACTCTGTTTCACATTGACCTCACAGACCAGTCTGCTAACCTGATTGACTACTAGCTCTGTTAACCCCCTTTTTTAATCAAGTTCCTCGGACATTGTCCGAGAGCTTTACCCAATTACCTGTAAGTGTTTGATTAATCTTATGTGTAAACTAGGTGTATCTGGACATCAGAGATACACATTTTTACTAAAATTTACAGTCTAGGTCAGTCTTAAGTCCACATGCAGTCCTAGTAAAACAATACGTATGAGCACATGGTATATGCTAATCACTGCAAATTAAAAATACATCTAATACAACAGCTGTATAACATAATAAATAGGTAAATATAACCAGGAAAGGATGAATATTAAAAAGGTAGAAAGGACACAGTTCTCTTTCATCAGTAAGATATTATTCTGTTTACTGAAGTTACATTACTTTAAGTAAGCCCTCAGAGCCACACTCCCACTACTCACGTACCTAGGCCATTGGGCCGGACCTTCATTTTGAATCTATGCATGTGATGTTACTATGTAAAGATGTTTGAGGTGGTCTGAAAACTTTAGCAAAATCTGACCTGACACCTCTGACGTTTAATATTATTTCAGGCTTTACAGAGTGACTTGAAACAGCATAGCATGTTTTTTTTCCCCCTTGTCTCAGTATTTCTTTGAATAGTAGAAAAAAACTTACCCCGTACAGCTTTAAATATTTTATTCTGGTAAAAACAATGTTTTGTGTCACAGATAAAACATACTAAGCTTGAGTGAATGGCATTTACTGGTTAGATAAGGTTTATTTTCAAATGGTTAATTAAATTTAATGTAAAATCCTTGCTAGTTGTACCACCCATCCAAATACCAGCCTTACTGATTTTGCAAGGAGTACTTTTACTACTTCTTGTCTCAAATGTGAAATTATCCCACACCACTGACATGCTACTTGCTTCAGTCAAGCCCCATGTAATTGCTTGATATCGGTGTTCTCTGTTGCCAATACCAATACAGTATTTAAGTCTCAGTATCAGGGGCTGAAACTGATACAGTGTTGGTGCAACAGTATTTTATAAGTACAGGGAAGATGTTGTCTGTATTGATCAACAGTACACTACCAATACAGAAGGTAAAGACTAGTGTGAAAAATGCCAAAGTACTCTTTTAACTGCAATACTGTCTTACTTTGTCTTTGTTTAGCTCCAGTGGATTATGGCCTGCCACCTTCCAAGCCCACCCAGCCAGCTCAAATCTCATCTGCAGTTCCAGAAGCAAATAGTAGCTTGGATACTTCTCTGAGTCAGCTCAGCATGGAGTATGGTGGGTGTGCAAACATATTCACATACTGTTAACATCATGTGTTAATAGTAAACTATGAAAACAAGAATCAGAAAACTTTTGAAAGCTATTTATGATCAACTAGTGAGTGAGTTGTAAGTACATTTTTGCTCACATGGGGGCAGCAGAGGATGGGAAAGCTGAGGATTAAAGTCAGCATGGAGGTGTTTTTACAAAGCTGGATTTCTCAGTCAAAAAGCTTTAGACAAAAGTCAAGCCAAGTTAATACTCTGTAAACCAGATGTTTAGGTTTCAAACATCTCACAGTTTTAGTTGAGCTGTTACCCTAATTGAGAACGAACAGGAGAAAGCTTGACTGCAACATCAAATAAACACCATTGTTCAAAACTTAAGTGCCACATGATTATTTTTGGAACTTAGTATTCCCTGTTTTAGCACTGATGTTTATTTGATTTTACAGTCTTGCTTTCCGAAGTTTGTTCTCAAATAGGGGAACAACTCAAGTAAACACTGTGACACATTAAAGACTGTTACAGAAAAGTGGTTGACGCCTAAACATATGGATTTACTTAGTAGTAGGGAAGAGGGGATGAATGTTTCAGTCATAGTTTGTGAAGAGAGTCTCCTACAGATTATCTACAGATGCTCAAATTATTATGAAACTATCTGTTGAAACTTTAGGGTTAGGATTAGTTTTAGGAGTAGGTTTAGGTTTTGGGTTGAAGTTAAGGTCATGGTTAGGTTTAGGGTTGCATTACTGAGTCAGTAACGTTCATTCACATTTAATAGACGTTTAGTTGAATGATAGTTAATGACAAGCGGACAGTCTACGCAACATCTACAGTGGAGTCAAAGTGTTTCCAACATTCCTATAGGACACCTCATTTTAAGCTTGAATTTCGGCGCAGAGCCATGCCATTTTTGAAAAAAAAATATAACTATGTAACGGCAATTTGCAGTCCTGAAATCTGTTTTGTTCTAGCTGAGCATCCTGAAGGCTAAAGTCTGGTCAGCTAGCTAACAGGCTAAAAGATAGCAAACATGCTAAACAACTCCTTCATTAATATCACAAGCTTCACTTAAAGTACTTATGAGATGATTTGCTCTAAAACAGCAATATATAAGTCTACAGAATGTCACTTGAACGGCTTCCATGCTTCAAATCTCTGTGTTTGTCAGATCTACCTTAAGTAACATCAAATCCAGGATGAATCTCAAATGGCTCTGCACTCCCTATGTAGTGTGCTAGTTATGTAAGTTATGAAATTCTAGCTTCTACAGCCAAATAGTGCACTATTTGTTGAGTATGAATGTGGCTGAATCACAAACTGCTATTTGTTAACTATATTATGCACTCTTGGTGTGCAGGGGTCAGTATTTAAATTCCAGTGTAATGCACTATGTAGGCAGCAGGGAACTGTTAGAGAGAGATTCAGCCCCAAAAAAGAATTATAAAGAGAAGGTTTTTTGCATTAAACAGTGCTATGTCATGATGCTCATTATTATATGACCAGTTTATTAAAAGTTAATGAAATGACCGCAAAATACAGCAATGGCTGACCAAACGTTCCTCTATTCCACGTACTGTCATGAACACTCTGTTTCGTGATAATAAAGCAGACCTACTTTATTAATAAAAACTTTTGTTTACAAAAGTGGTTTGTGGTTCAGTCAAGTGTCAGCTCAGTAATGCATGTGACTACACTACTTTGAAAAAGCGCTGCAATTAATAAGCTATTTGTTTTGTTTTCGTATCATCACGATCCTTAGAACTAATTTGGCGGTTATTCAGCAACAGTATGCTGCGCATGCTGTTTAGAGAACAACGATAGAACAGGCAACGACAAGCTTGAAGGATAGGCGAATCGGGTATTCTTTATGGCTTTGAAGGTTGTGCTTAGACTTGGATACAGTTACCGTACATAGTTTGTTTTGTGCAACTTGGTAGTGTACTATTTGTCATTGTTTATTTGTTTCAGTTATGTCAATAAACATTTTAAATTAATTATTGACTTCTTTTTGTGAATCTGCCATAACCAAAACCTTCATCAGGAACATTGTAACTTCCCTACTCCAGATCAGCCATGCCATTTAAACACGAAGCACGAATGACACATTAGAGCGATTTAACAGTGAAGTATGTGTGGTTTCTAACAGGGATTGAATGGAAGGTGACCATGCTGGTCCTGAGCTCACTTGCTCTCCTCCTTGGAATGGTGATCCTCATCCTAAACATCTACCAAAACAGGTCAGCTTCCACTTTTCACATATTATCCCCATCATTGCCTCCTTTTTTGAGGCAAGACAAAATGTACAATTTAAAAATCACGTTTCTTTGTAGACCTTATGAGTGCTTCTTTATGTGCAGATTTCCACAACAGTGTGCAAGTTTTC
Organism: Piaractus mesopotamicus; assembly: GCA_023558415.1. Lineage (NCBI taxonomy): Eukaryota > Metazoa > Chordata > Actinopteri > Characiformes > Serrasalmidae > Piaractus > Piaractus mesopotamicus. The sequence goes on along the minus strand of JAILXH010195666.1, from coordinate 6,180 downwards.
TAGTCGTTACGTAATGCTTTAGTTAGAAGCAGGCCATTGAGGACAAGTAACTGAATGGTTTTTAATTACATGGGGGCATTATCATTCGGCTCATCTCTTAAAGCAGTAGTACAGCAAAATGTTCAGTTGGCACAATTTTTATCTTAACCTAAATGTTGTTGATTAGGCATAAGGTTTGCATGGTGCTAATGGGCAAATATAAGCTTCCTTTACTTCTTAGCTACACCGCCTCATAGCTTGACTTCATTGAATCAAAGGTCTTGGCTGATTGGCTACATTTTGCAGTAAGGGCAAAATTATGTTCGTATTTTTTTGCCAAACTGTTGATTTAAATTCATTGCTTTCTCTGCCAGGACGAGGAAAACTGTTGTGGTTCTTAAGTCGTACTCTTCAACTGAAGCAGTCAGTCAGCCTGGATCACCAGTTCCTAGCGAGAGAGCTCCTCTGACCAAACACCCCATGAGACCCCCCAAATCCCCCTCTATCCAGCGTGGGGAGATCCTTGTTGAGTGGAAGGATGGCACAGTTACTCCCCTGTTCGACACCTACCTGACCTCCTAAACCAACAACTTCCATCTTCACAAGAATAAAAATGGTGTGTAATGGTATGTGGTACACCTTGTTCGACTGTTAGAAACCTGATCCTCTCTTTCCACTAAGTTCCTCAGGTTTCTGTTTGCTTCATGGTATGCTGAGCTCTTTTTTTAACGTTACTTTTCACGGATGATTGTCTGATAGAGTGGTTCTGCAGATGATATCTGCAAAATGTACTGGCAGTGGCCACAAGACTGTAAACAACCATAATGCTTGCTTTGAAATGGCTTTGCTCCACACCCTTTGGTAGTGCCACATGAATAGCGGCGGTGCCAGGCGAAACCATAGGGTGCTTTCAGCATGGTTGAATCGATGTCAGTCAGTGTGTGGGTGGGTGTGCAAATGTGCGTTTTCACTCTGTGATTCCCCAGTGGAGTAGACTGAGCTACAGTACACTGTTTACGTTTCAGTAAAAGCTCAAAAAGCCTGGAGAAATTTGCCTAGGGGAGCACTAACGGAGAAGTTTATTTATGACTTAGAAACAAATGGATTCTGGATGTCATTATGCACATATTGAACATTGCCAGAAAATGTTAAGGGCTCAGCAGAAGTTGGGCGTGAACCTCAAGAAAGACTATGCTCACCCCTAAGCTAAACTTCTCGTCATGAGTGTTTTGTTCGTATGTTCATGTGCAAGTTTAAGCATGTAGCGGTTCAAGATGTAGTAAACCAGACAGGCAAGTTAGAGTTTAACATAAAGAGGCATTTGCGCCGGTCACAACCTGCAGTAATGTTACGTAATTACAAACAAGGCAGGGTTCTTATAATTATAAATGTCACGAAGGTGATGTAGCTGCTCTGTGTAGGAGTGAGCCCATGTATTGATGTGACTTCATGTGACTTCAAGAAGCCTGTGATAGAGATATAGCTAAATTAGTGATAATCAATAACTAGATTCTAGAGTTAATATATAGTAAATATATGTAAAGTTAATATTTAAAAGAGAATATATAACTAATGCATAATATAGCGCTGGCTTGCAAAATCATTTGCACTGTTTTAAATGCCCAATTTCTCCAACAATTTTCAAGATAGATGGACTGACTTGGTATATACATGTAAATAACCCATTAATTAACATTTGAAGTTAAGGTTTGCTCCTATTTATATTCTGTTCTAGCTTTTCTCTTCTAGATTGTACAGTACTGTGCAAAAGTCAGAGATCACTCTTCATTAATTTAATTTATAGTCACAGTGGCCTTTAAGTACAAGTTATTCTTTTTTCAGTGTCAGGGAAAAATTGAGCAGCTTCTGAGTTTGATCTTTTTTTGTTTTGTTTTTTGTTTTTACTTATTTCTCTTTCACTTTTCTCTTCCTTACACATATGCAAATCTTTTTACCTCATAACCTAATAGTAATATTCTGGAGATTAAATAAATGAAGAGCTGTGTCTTACGTTTGCACAGGACTGTATCTGTCCAGAGAAAATCTTTCCTTCTTGATTTTCCTCAATTATTATTAATAACATATAACATATAATGCTTATATAAAAAGGTTTGTGCACATTTATAATCTTGTGTGCATTACTCCCCCCCCCCCCTCCATTATTCACACACGTTGACCTTTCAAATGCATGCTTTCCTTCAGCTTTTAGGCTGCCAGTGACAATAACGCTATGAAGCTTTTGACTCCTTTAACTTTAAGTCTTGGCTTTTTCTGTACAAGCCCACATATTCAATTCTCTTAAAAGGTAAAACATGATTTTGGTACTAAAATGGCCTTTCCATTGAAAAAGGGCAAATTTGATTCTACTATAAATTTATCAATTTAAATATAATTGAATTTTGTCATTTTATCTCTTCAGTTGGGAATGACAGTATCATGTGGAAAGGGGATGTTTATGATACCGTGACCTGAGGCTGTTTCTATTGCCTGTGCCATGACTGGATTAGTGAAGTATGCCTTAAATATGCAATGTGTGAGGCTCGTATATCCAACCACAACTGTGCATTTAAATGTATGTACT
>JAILXH010195656.1:14952-26508 GCA_023558415.1 Piaractus mesopotamicus | reverse complement strand
ACACACACACACACACACACACACACACTTTTTAAAATGGCAGTATATAGTTGTAAGTAATGTAGTGTTGTACTAAAGTCAGAGCCACCCTTCATATCCAGTCGAAACGGCCATTAAGTACAAGTTATTACATTTTCAGGACATATTTATGAGTAGATTACATATAAGATCACTTGCATAATAAAGGGAAAGTCAAAGAAAATAAGTGAAAAACTGTTCCAAAATTAGTTTAAAAAATATTAAAAGATGTATAAAATAGGGGCTCCTAACAACCATGCAAGACCTGGTAGACCATCAAAACTGTCCCCATCATATAAACAGTACTTAAAACCTCCATATTTGAGAAAGAGGAGAAAATCCAGCTCTACTCTTTCTTCAGATCTGAAAAATCCACAGGTCCTCAGACCTCAACACAGAAAATGCAAACCAACTGAACTTCGAAGGTGTAGAAAAATATCCCTGCAGATTTCTTTGACAAACTGAAAGCACATCTCCCGAAAAGAATGGACACACCAAATACTGAAAAGGTTTATATTATATTTAGTTATTGAAATATATTTCTCTATATCTAAATATGTTCTCTGCTTCTTTGTTCCTCACACTGAAAAATGAATAATTTGTACTTCATGGCCGCTTCCACTGGAAATCAAATAAATGGAGGGTTTTCTCTGACTTTTGCACAGCATTGCGTGTAATTATCGATATGTAATAACAATGGGCCTCATTTACCCACCGTTCTTTAGAAGAAATTTCTTCTTAAAACCCACTTTTTATGAAGATTCTGACATGCACCAGTGTTTTCTTATTTGGGATTTGTTCTTAGGTAAGAACACAATCTACGCACACTCAAGAGCACAGAGCTGTGAACAATTCTGTGGTTTAAGAACGTCATGAATTTTCTTATGGCCTTTCTCAAGACCACATTTAAAAACGAACTTACGAAGATATTGGTGAATGAGGCCCAATGTTCTAAGCCTAACACTAAACCTAGCTCCAACCATAAGCTCAGTAACCAAAAAGAAACTGTTTTACTCTTTCAATTAAAAATAGAACAATTAAGCTTTTATAATTAAAAAAAGTACTTTGCAAGGTCATGATCATTTAGCTGGTCCTGATATTGTAGAGTTTCTTACATTTTTGTCCTGAAAATGTAAAATATACAAACAGATACACACACACACACACAAACACACACTGTAGAGCGATGTTGCACTTCTTTACATTAGTCCAGCACATCTCTCTTTCTCTCTCTTCCTCTCTCTCTCTGCAGCATGGCTGCATTAGTAGGCTGAGAGAGCTTTGAAATATACATGAGGGCCCTCAACTGAACCACCTGACTGACTCAACCATACATCACGCACACACACACACACACACACACACACAAGGACATGCAAATCCAAGGTCACACATGTTCACAGACATTAAACACACAAGACGTGTCACAGATGACACATAAGGGTTTCAAATATGAGTGTATGTATCAAACATAAAGGGGAAAATCCCCAACAAGCCCACATACCCTAGAAGCCCACCTGTACTTCTGATATAAAATATTTTCAAAATGGCTGCACTTACAGTACTAAAAAACACTTTACATAACTGTGTGGAACAAAGAGGTGAATAATAGAGAATAGAGGGTAAACGAAGTACCTATACAACAGTGCTGCTCAGGCATTAGATATTGTACTACCCATTTCAACTTGTAGATATGCTACTGCCCTTTTGTTCAATGGCAGCCTGTAAAGTCTGGGCTATTACCTAAAAACTAATACTCCAAAACTCATTTGGTGGTTATGTTTATCTGTAGTTATTAAATCATTAGACATAAACTACTGGATTTGTGATTTTTTATTTTATTTATTTCAGATTAGCAATTATTTACATGGTGGGCTTACATTGTGTGCTGTCATGGCTAAACCTTACAGACTTGTTAATTCTACTTCAGAATTAATCAATAAGATATTTGAAAATGAAAGCATATATACATATCGCTGTTGTTGGAACAAAACCTTGCATTTCCAAAATGGTAACTTTATAGGAGAAGGAGAAAACATACTTTACTTTTAATGTAAGTCAATGGAACCAGATTTTTTTCCAAGTAATTTTGGGCCATTTCTTTTAGTCCATTCATCATGAAATTCACAGACAATGTAAAGGCCAACAAGTACTTTCAAATAACGTTAAAAAATTGAAAAACGACAAAAATGGAGCTACGAGTTTTAATTCCGACAGCAGCGATATGTTTAAATCTGCGAATCTGCTAATTAAAAGTCACATTTCTCTACATGTTGTTCCACAGCTTTAAAAAGCTGTAAGTGTGCGAGGCTTGTAAAATACATTCAAGCGTTTACAACTATAAACTGAACTACAGAACTCAAACTTAAAACTTAAAAAGTCTGCAACATAAATAGAAGCTTTTACTTTGCTATACATGCTGTTGAAAGCATTTGTGTTGCACCTTTTAAGCATGTGCAGCTACAGTCCAGTACAACAGACAATAACAGACAATTAAACAATAACTGGGCTTATTGGGATTTTCAAATAAACTTGAATAAACTTGATTACGCTGCAGCCGCATGCAAAGGTTTGGACACCCCTGGTCAAAATAGAAACACACTAAAGACTCACTGTAGACAAATGCTCTACTTAAGTTTGTTCCCAGTAGAGGATGTGCTAACTTTCACTTTGAAAATCATCAAAAGATGTTTGGCCCAGGGTGTTTTAACTTTTGCATATGACTGCAAAAGAAAGAGTAGTCTTTCATATTATAAGCACTATCACTAAAAAGTCAATTTAGATGGGCTTATTGGGACGTTTTTCTTCTCAAACATTAATAAAGCACTTAGAAAAGACACACACAGACATGGAACATTTTTAACGAACGACACACATACATGTCTGCATATACATACATGCACACACACACACACACACACACACACACACACACACACACACACAAACACACACACATACACACGCACTCTGTAATGTGTCTAAATTAAATTCCAGTTGCCGGAGGAGGATAACTGATGTGGTTTTACAGTTTTGTTTTTGTCCCTCACTGCAGGCTGACCCAATTTATCCTTCCCTCTTTTCCCTGTTTGATTTCTTCTTCTAATTGATCTCCCTTTCTTCTCTGATGGTTGAGCAGACAGAGGTTGTGGGAATGGAAAACGCTTCTGTCAGTGAGTAATGTGACAGGAACAGTCACAGCTACTCATTCTAAACCTGAAGGGCCAAAGTGTTGTTTACTTATTAGGGCAGACAACTCTAGGCAGTGAGAAGTGAAGGAATGAGGATTGAATGGATGGACTCTGTCTCGAATATGGAGGGATGTTTGCTGCCATCACTAACATCAATTTTATAACAAACCTGCTCAAACAGAGGGTAAAATATCATAATTTGGCTTTAACGCCAGGACAAATACTCAACATGAACTGTAAAGTAAAATGCCTTTAATGTGGAAATCTTTATTTCTAAGCTACAGTCCTAAAGGTAAATACACCTAAGACCTCATGCATACCTGGAGGACTATGTATTAAAAAACTAAAAGTAAATAAATGGATTCAACTGCAACCCAAAATGACTCACAGTAAAATGATTAGTGTTACATGAACTAATTTGTAGTTTGTGTTACATTTGCTTGTTTGCATTTGAATGTATTCTTAAAAATAAAAATCCGTTTTTACTGTGCAAATTTTACAGAGCCCCTCTGGTGACATCCTGTATAAATAAAAGTAATGCGTAGCAATGACTTAGTAAGGTGTAAGAACAAGATAATTAAGTCCTGGCCACGACTTAGTAAGGCGTGGGAATGAGATCTTAATGCATGGCCACGACTTAGTAAGGCATGATCTCATTCCCACGCTTTACTTAGTCGTGGTCAAGACTTAATTATTTCATTCCCACGTCTTACTAAGTCATGGCCATGCATTAGGATCTCGTTCCCACATGTTAATAAGGCGTGGCCACATATTACTTTTATTTATATGGGATGTCACCAGCAGGGCTCTTTACAGATTGACTACTAACTCTAAAATACTTGTTGCATCACACTGAAAATCTGGGATATTTTCATTTAAACCTGAAAATAAACAACAGAAAGTTCAGAAAGTTAAGACAATTTATGACTAGTAAAATAAAAAAAAGAAAGATTCAAGATTCTGCACTATTTTTAGGTCTCTACTCAAATTTAAGCAAATTTGTAACACTGACCATATTCTGTCTTTGAATAACAGAAAAACTTTGTATTCAAATAGAAAAGAATGCAAAGCAAAAGCATTTTCACTAGAGGTCTTAGACTTTTGGACCTCACTGTAGAATAACAGAATTATACTGTAAGTATTACAATAAATCTGTTCCATTATGGCAACTATACACTATATATACTGTACTGAAAAAGCACAAAGTGAGGTGCACAGTAACAGTGTGGAAAGGTAAATACCTGACGTACAGCATATTAAATACCTACCAGTAGCCATATATAGACTGTATGGCATTAAAAAGACTGCTGCTATAGTATTAGTGTATTAAATACCTACCCACAGTCACACTTTAGAAACACTGGCACTGCACTGGCGGCCTGGAGATGGATGGAGAATGAGATGATCATTAGTTACAGAATGGAGAGGAACAGTGAGCAAGAGAAAGTGAGCGACATGAAGAGGTCTGCAAATATCAAAGCCAGTTTTAACATTCCTACAGTGCTAGCAGTCTAAGACATCCACTACACTGCGTACATATGACCTTTACAGATACAGTGTGAGGTGTTAGACAGTAATGGTAAACTGTATCATGTCAGGTGGTAAGGCGTAAGCTGAGTGAGGTTAGGATGTAATAAATTCTCAAACCACTAGTGTTTAAGTAACACTAGTAATTTTACAGCATAGCTTTGAAGTAATGCAGACATGGATGATGCATGCATTCTTATGCATTCATGTCTTTGATTAAGTAATAGTTCTGTATTGTTATGAAGGCCATATGTACATGGAGTCCTTAGCAATGCTGCCCAAAGATGACTGCTCCTGCAATTTGTCTGTGTATTGATCTATGGGCAGTTAAAAATGGACAGGGTTCATATTACCCACAATTAAGTTCTATTGATCTGGCCCAGACCAGAACGCAAATCACTGTGGAAACAGTGGTGTGTTCAGTATGCGGAAATGTGCAGTTTGTAACATGAGACCCTTTTCTGACACACAAACTCTATAACTTCAGTCCTTTAACCCACTTAAATGCTAGTCTGGGCTACACCACCACAGTTAAATGGGTGTTGGGACTACACTACCCACAGTACAACTGTTTCTTTTTAAGTCTCGCTATAGGACTTGGCAATGTGATGTCTTGATATTATGTAGTAATGTTGACTGTTGGCTGTGAAGCTAATGACACTTATATAAAGCTAAGGAGATTATTAAGGTAAACAGAGCAAATGAAATTAATAAATGAAATGTTTTGCCATTTTCCACTCTTCTACATTTGTTTTCTACCCTTTTCTGGAGTAATGACAGTGCATAAATCGAGTAGCCACTTCCATCTCTGACATTTATACAGAGATTTTTTTTATCCCATGCCAAACACTCAAAACATTACAGGCATCCTGTGGTAAACTGGCATGAGTTGTTTGGATCACTATTAAGCAATGATGGGCTAATGTCTGAGAAAATGTTAATATTAGTCTTTTCACATTTTAAAGATAAACGGCAGGACGGTCAGTTTGATACATTATACAATCTACAACCACAAAACAGCAGTTTATTCAGGATTCTGAGGAATTTCCTCCTTTTACTCTTATTCACTCAGATCGGCTGCTGGTCCCTACGCCAGCACCCTATTATTCTTTTTAGACCAAGGACTGCTGTGTCTCTTGGGGAAAGGTCTGTTATGATATGACTAGGCTTGTAATGCTAGCTGACGCTGAGACATTATAAAGACATTAGAAAGCTTACAAGGACTTTGTCTGAGGTGAAAATGCTTAGCCAGGCCTGGACCATCCCTTGGGTTTTATGGGCCCATTCCCAGAGGCCCATGGGCAATTAAGACAAATTTTAAAGAGCTGTTTTGACTTGTGGTGGGAACTTTAATAGCGGCACAAAGAAAAAATAAAATAATTTCAAACTTCTCATTGTGTTACAGCCAATCATAATTCTGATCCACATTATTCCTGAACGTCAGCTTCATTTTCTCCTCCTCTTGCTTAGCAACCATTCACCTGTCCCCATTACCTCCGTCAAGCTTTCAAGTTTTCGCAGTGAGCTAACATCAGTTATTCGAGTAGACTTTGAATTTGAAGCTCCAGATATTCAAAAGATGTGCCAAAGGAATCTGTAAAAGCAAAACCTGATACTTCGGCAGAGCAGAGGACGGTCATTTCCAAAGCCAAATGTGTCAGCCACCAAAGTTAAAGAAACATTGTCAGCAGTCTACTTTCATGCATAAAGTCATCGGATATAACATATCTTGTGCAGCCATGGCAGTATGCTTCAGCTTAGGAAAGTTGACGGTTTGGGTTTTTAAGTTGCAGCTTTTTTCCTTCTACATTATGTACATTTCACCTGTTTAATTTTAATTTGTCAACTTCATTTGTCAAATGTTTGCTTGTGAAGAGTGGATGCACGCTTTATAGGGCAGTGCTGGTTGTTGGGTTTATGTTAACCTGTGCTCTTGTCAAATGCACGTGTAATTTTGCTATTGTTTTGTCTCGACTGAAAAAACAATACGTGGTTACTATTATACAGTGGTGATGTGCCCAAACCGTGGTTAGTATTCTGTCATTGTGGCTCTGCACAGCCCTCATGTAACCTGCTGTGATATCATATAAAATTCCCTGACCACCTAAAAAAGGTAGCGAGGTAGGGGCCCACTAAATATTTGTGCCCAGGGGCCGATAATTTGATGAGCCAGGCCTGAAATTATCATTTGCCTGTTTACCTTACAGAGTTTGGATTGACTGTCCTTTCGATTTAAGTCATATGTGATGTAAACAAGTCATACTATGGATATTTGTGGTGTTTTAATATAGTAAGGTACAGTACAGTAACACTGTGATTAGTTTGCTAATCACAAAGTAAAGGTAAAGTACCTAATGTGGACTTACTGTGTTCACTAAAAGACTACCTATAGCGAAATATGCCAGCAACTGAGTGGAATCTGCCACTGGCTGGGCATAATATACATCTGTAAACTGTACACGGGCTTGGAGTGACTTGAAACTTCTGATTTATTTAAAAGAACAGGCACTTATGCCACACACCGGCTATGAGTTTGTATGGATACACGTCACCATCAGGTTAATTTTATCCAAATTATGTTATTTGGAATCCCTCTCAAGTTGGTTAAGACACACCCACTTTTCACGTCATTCAATTTCAAGCATGACAAGCTTGAAAGACCACAATAAAACAATATCTCTTTGAGCTCTCCTACTGTGCATGTATGTATTTGTAGCATATAAACTACCGTGGCCAACATGGCAGAACGATCCCATAATGTAGCACAACGTGACGTCAGTTCCCAAGCCCTATAGTGAAGCTGTGCTGAACACTGAGCATCTGAAAGACTGGCTGTGATATTTGTGAGACGGGGCCATGGAGATACACAGTGCACACTGTTGTGGTCATGCTGAGGTCAAAAGGTCATGCAGCCAAACATTTTATACAAATGTACAAAGAAGGAAAGAGAGAAAGAAAGAAAAGTTTGTGGGATGTAATGGGTGTGAATTAATATCAAACTGACCTGCTAGAACTGCAAAAAAACAGCTCTACTGGAGCCTTTATGAAAAAACTGAAACCCTGTTTTGCAGTCTGTTTGGCTAAAATATAAATGTAAAATATAAAATATGTGAAGATATCATGAAAATATGTGCCGATTTAAATTGCAACACCATGATATTTACCTAAACTTTTATCAAGTTTTAGTTACCATGGTACTGTATTAGAAAAATACACTACATGTATAAGATAAACACAATACTGTGTTTATTTGTTATGTGCAGGGTTATTGTGCAGGATAAAAAGGGAAAGAAGGCAAAAGGAACACACGCAAACACACACACACACATACACACAGACCAAATTAAAGCTGAAGACAATAGAGAGTATAGAGATAGGAAGAAAGAAAGTGAGAGAACTCACGGTAGAGAGCTCATGGTGGAGAGTCACAGTTTTAATACTGCAGTCTGACTGGATTCTGTGCCGTTTCGTACATTCATGCCCAAATCAGCACATGCACACACAAACACACCCAACACACACTCACGCACACATCCACACGCAGTAGGGATGCACAGCACATGAGCAGACCACTTTAACAGCCAGAGCAATATGCATGTATGTGTATGTGGTGCTTGAATGGATATTCAGCCAAACAAAACACTGTACTGTATGCATTTAAAATGAGAACACAAACTCTCTAAAAAGCTAGTAAACTCCCTTTTAGGGTACAAATGCTGGCTGGGGTGATAGCCTCAAGGGTACCTTATCAGTACCTTTCAACTAGGAAGAGGAATATTTCATACTCCATGTTTTTTTAAATTTTAGGTTTTGTCTTAAATCCGAGGCTTTTTATTCCATTTTTCTATTAAAAGAACCAAGTTTAAAAAGTTAAGTTATGAAATGGTGCGCATATAAGCCTGTCTGCTGGTACGCATTCATTTAAGGTGCACAAATGGACCTTAAGGACCATGTTCTACCTTTCAGGGGGCATTTACATTGTACCTTGATGTGTTTCTGACAGTCCACACCTTTACCATAAAAAATTAAAGCTTAAAAAGAATGAAAGCTTGATATTCACCGCACCAGCAACATTTTCCTAGTGTGTCCATTTTTTTTTATAGTCCTCACACAGCAGGGTAGGGTCTCAAAAATGGACCCCCATGAAAAGGGTAAAATGCACAAACACATATATACATGCTTGCCTCTATCTGTCCATCTCTGCTTCTGTGTTATACTGTAGCTGTATTGTAATGCTGCATCTACACCTAAACATAACCCTAACCTCAGTCACCAAAAGAAAATCTTTTGGCTCTTTTACTTTTTCCAAAAAAGTTACATTTAGGGTGAAATGTGAGGACCTGTCCTAATTTGTACAGATTTTTCATGCTTTCCTATCACTATGAGGATTTCTGGTCCAACAGACCAAAAAAGAACACACACACACACACACACACACACACACACATACACATAATATAGAATTAACAAATATATATACACGTAACTAATATAATTCAATTATAATTATATATAAAAAGCTGGTATATGTATTTTGGCTTGCTCTGGACATTAAAGTGGGACAGTAGGAGAGCGCATGGCTGCTTCACCCTAATTGACATTGCTGCAGCTGAGCGAAGGGCCAGGCCTGGGCTTGGGGTCAGGGTTTAGTTGGGGTTTTGGGGGTTTGGGTTCGGGAGTTTCTATGTTAAGAGGGGTAGCGCGTTGGTGCTGGATGGCTGTGCTATTGGTCTTACCTTCCCTCTGTCAGTCTGTCAGAGAGTCTGTCCAAATGTCCCTGTGTCTGTCTGTCAACCAGTCAGCCACACGTCAGTGTGTGTTTACACCTTGCACACAACTCACAACAACAGCTAAGACACACCTATTCACACATACACACTTACAAACACACATACAGAAGGCCTTGGCTTCATCAAGCGCTGAAGATGTGAGGCCGTTTGAGTGAGGTCTCCTGATTCCGCCAAGCATCTCTGTGTCTCTCTCCTCAGGCTGATTGGTGAATAATGCAGAGCATCTAGAATGGAGGTGTCAAACTCAAGGCCCACCTCATTTGATGTGGCGTGCACTAACTAAAGGAAAGTAATACTGATACACAGGGAGCGGCACCGAAACAAAATTTTTAGTTTGTCGCACTTTGGTTTTCCTTTTTTTTCACAATACAATTCTATAACTTACATCGATTATGTGTTTACTTCTCAGCCAATTGATTATTAACCTCGATTGAGTAGTTCAAGATTTCCTAACTTGAGATAAAATGGAGAAGTAATGGCTAAATTAAGGCAGATTTGCTTCTGTAATATGAATTTGTGAAAAATTATCTCTATGTTCACATGTTGCCAAATCCCATCATTATTACACTTACAGCAGGATGCGACTGATGGCAGCATACAGAAATAAAAACGTTGCCACGATGACAGCTTTACTGGCAAAAATGGGTGATTATCAGAGGAGAGCTTTAGCAATAATTGCTGTGTCCAAAACTGAAGGCAGCTGTCTTGATGCCTGTGTTTGATAAGTCAGTGCCTTAGAAGGCAGCAATGTCTTTGAGTCAGTGATGGTGTTTTCTGCTATTTTTTCCTAATCGCATCGCCGCTGACACAGGGGATTATGGAATATGTAGGCAGTGCAGTATACATCTATGCTGCCTTCAAAAACAGCCAAATAGAGGAACCTTAGCAGTCAGGAGTTTATACACACATTTGATTCGGACATGACTGGGTGCCTCCCTGCCTCAGAATACTGTCTGAGTAGGCAGCGTTTATTACGCTTCAGACAGCCATTGATTCCTTATTTCAGGGGTAAAAAAGAGGATGTTCTGTGCTTTATTTATTTATAGTTGTATAATATTGGTTAATGCTGGACAACAATTCAGTACTCATATCTCCCAAATCAAAAATTAACAAAATCAACATCCGTCATAGCTCCACTGAAAACAACAGAATATCCATTCTGCCTTTGACAATCTACTGTAAATATGTCTCAATATGTGCTAATGTCCTCGCGTAGACTAAAAAATACAAACGAAAACACAGACTTACTTTGCTCTGCTTTAAGCTTTAGCTCAGCTATAGTCATTTTTCTCGCATCTCCGACAGGAAACTTTAACTCAAAAGTGGAATGTTTTCTTGTAAAACGCCTCTCAACGCTCGACTTTTTACGAGGCTGAAGTCAGCTCCTCATTCACTAGCTTCTCGTTCAAATTTTCCTGTTCCACCTTAAATGGTGCCTAAGGCGCCAGAATGTAACTGCTGCAATATTTAAGGTGGAACGGGACAAATCAAACAAAAAACTGATTCCAGTTTTGCGACTTTGTAGTGTTTGACAATTTCTCTTTGCAGATTAAATGTATCAGTAAACCAGCTGGAGTGCTTATAAATGGAAATCCATGCAAGTCCATTCGCCTCTAAATTGTCAGTGTTCGCCTTAAATCTTTCTCTTTGGCAGTTTCCTTAGCTACTGGCTACGCGAGACTGTTTGATGGTGACCAGCAGTCGGCGCGTCAACCGTCAGGGTTAAAGGTTGGTGATTTAGCAGTTATACAATAAACGAGGGTTAAAAATGTGATAGAATAATCAGCAGAGCTTTATTTTACTGAAAAGGAAGATTATTTCATTTTTACCTAAAATGTAATTCTGCTGTGGAGCCACAACAGGGCAGTAAAAGAGACGCATGTGGCTCCGGAACCGCAAGTTGCCGCCCACTGTGCTAACAACTAAACGCAGTATTACCGTGAACTTGTCAGATCTTTACTTAGGACTAAAGGTAGGAAGTTTCTATAATACTGCCCCAGATATCGAAAACAGAACAACTTTGGAGAATG
>JAILXH010195602.1:17747-28807 GCA_023558415.1 Piaractus mesopotamicus | reverse complement strand
GAGAGAGAGAGAGAGAGAGAGAGAGCGCAGTATGACCAATATGAGGACGAGAGAGTGTGTCAGGATCGAGAGCTCTCGTGGCAGCAGGTGTGTTGGACAGCCACACACTGCAGTGACTGACAGCCACTGAGCACAGGTGCAGATCCTACAGCTCTACGGTTCAAACACCACACAGATCAAACAGACACTTCAACAGAGAAAAATAAAGCAGAATGATGACATCTTGGGTAGTGAACGTATCTTAAAGTAGAATTCAGTGGAGAGGTGTGATGTAACAGGGTTAATTGTAGAGAAACTTACCGGTCAAGATTTCTTTACAGTGGTGATGATGGGAACCAAACGTCTCAGTGTCTACAGTGCAAATGTACACATTTTTTTTTTACTATCCAAAATGACCAGTAAACCCAAATGTTTGCGTTCTGACCTTTTATATGCAATGTTGATAACAGTAATATGAGGAAAAAAGCCCAACATTTTCTTTGGGCTCTTCATTGTCTCACAACACCCTACATGTACCTCTCCAGCATTGATGGATATTTTAAACCAAAAGCTTAACTTAAACAAAACAATGTCTCAGATATCATGCAGCACATTCAGAACTATTCCATGCAATGACTTTCTTTGAGGTAGAATGTTTTACAGGCATTAAACTTCAGATGTTTGTTTCCTTTCACCTCCCTGGTCCTATGTTTTTTCTTTGAATAAAATTTGAATTCTCTGATAAAATGAATACCCTCACATGAGGTTACCGTCTTCTTTTCTTCATTCTAATCATATTCAATATTAGTTTACTTCCCCTGGATAAACTATAAACTCACTACTTTCTGTGTCTTCTGGTCAGCTTGAAAGAGTAAAAATAATTTATATTGTCATGGATATGAAGTTAACAGACTCCTGGACCTTCGATCTGTGGCTTGATTTGTTTCTAAATTCAGTGGACAGGTAGTTTTTCTTACAATCCAGTCTGAAGTAGATAGATGTCAATACAGCTACCGATTCTAAATTTCTCAGTTTGAAGTGCTGCCTACTGTCTAAAATATCACCAACAGAGAACCTTTACCACACAATTGTCCCTAAATTGAGAAAAATCTCAACCAATCAAACTCACTGTGTACAAATGGATAAAAAGAAGAAGCTTAAACTTCATAAGAAATACTAATATATGAAAAGGCTTGGATTCCTGGACATTTTGCCTCCACGAATGGAATTCCTGCAACCAAAACCTAGACTATCCAGGGAAACCCTGTACAGATGGCAACAACCAGTAATACTTGAAAAACTACAGGGGTAAATCTATATATTGTGAAAACAGTATTCGTCAATACACAGGTCACCTTATTGTCAGACTTTCTATCACAGGGCTCCCGGGACCTCAGCCACACTTTGTCAGTACTGTTTTATGAAGGCTCCTCATTTATATTACATTAATTACATGTATTACTGCATAACAAAATGGCCAAAATGGCTTAGCAAGGACACTTATTATTTCACGTTATCAGAAAGTCGGTGCAAAAACATTTACATGATTAAGTTGTACTGTGCATTCAATTCACACCCTCTTAAGCAGATAAACAACTAAAGAAATAGTGTGCCATATATTTTACATTTTAATGACTTTTATAAACATCATGTAGTAGGATTCATCTACTGACATCTAGGGGCAACAGAAGACTGCAAAGAATATTCTAGCAGACTGCAGCCTGCATGTCTTGGCAGTATTTAAAGGATCCTACTGACAACAACAGCCTTCAATGACGTAGCATTCTAGAAATGTAGCCCACCTAGAAGATTTCTACTTTCAATATTTTTATTTTTTTTCATGCTGGTGATTTAAACGCCAAGTTTTTGAAATGTGCCACAAATTCCACAAAACAACAAAGTCATTATAAAAAAGTCACTGTCAGATTGTCACAAGTTGTTTATACTCATAGTTGGCTGCGGCTGATTAGTACACAAGTGTTTAAAAAGTCTGATTATGGGTGGGTACGCTAATTTCAGTATACAGTGAGCGATCCTTGAACCGACTTTTTTCACAGTGCTAAACACGTATAAACATATCTCTACAATCGCACCATCCCACCATCCCCACAAAGCATAATGCTTTGACCATGGCTGTTCACTGTCTTTCATTGTTAGCAATATTATCTTTTCTAACTGAGCACTTCCTTCAAGGTGCCTAAACATACAATTGTGCAGTCAAAAAAAAATCTGTTCAGTTCTGCTTCAAGTTATATTATGCAAATCCTGACATTTTTCTTTTTTTCAGTGATACTCCCCACACTGTCTTGTACCTTCCCATTTTTACATGGACCTTAACACATCATTAGAATCCTCCCACTGGAGTGGCTTAATGCTGACACAGCTAAACTCAGCTATAAAGCACCATATCTTGGGCAGAGCACTGCATCACTAGTCATCTGACTTGTCAAACCAATACATATAAATATGAATTTCTCACAATAATACTTTCAAGGGTATTTGTTAAGTCAGCAGATGATAGATACATGCATAATAATGTCACTAAAAGTCTATAGAAACGAACTGTCAATGATTAGCATTATACAATGCTTTTGTTGGCTAGTAATATCAAATAACATCATGCTTTTTGAGCTACTAACATCAAATAACATCATGCTTTTGGTGGCTGCATTCAAATAACGTCCTGCTTTCCACAGCAACTAGCTTGGTGTGATAATTATCAAATGTTGGTGGAAGAGAGCCCTCACAGTATATGGCCACACTGCCTTTGATTAGTTGTGAGGATTAGTTGGGGGGCTATTCATATTATTACCGCACACCCACATGTGTATTATGCAAAAGTGTGCCAGTGTGCGCACCTGTGCATAATCACCTGGGACTGTATGTACGAACATGCCAAGTCCTATTGTTTTTCAATTAGCCGTGTGCTTTTATATGCTGATTGCTGAGTTGGAGAGAGGTTTAGGGGCCAGAGACCCATTTACCTACATATGCTAATCACACACTGACGAGCATTCGATGGAAAACTACACAGCTTCGTGAAAGCTTTGTAAAAGCAGTCATGATGCACAATAAAGCCTATATAATGCTTTATTCACTATATGGAAAAAGTCTGCCTGCTCCTTAAAGGGTTCTTTTGAAATTAAAGGTATTAATAGTTGGGTTGTCACAACACCACAATTTTGATATTTAATTTGATAAGTGCAGCATCACAATGCTCAACCTTAAAAGAGACTATGGCAACAAATTATAACACTCAGAATGTTTTAGAATTTTGGCAAAATACAATGTAGCCCTTACAGCGATTTATTTAAATGAAGAATTCAAGTTTCAGAAGTGTTGAACTGTTTGCCACTTTGAAGTACTGAAAAAGCACTGAACTTTGAATGTATTGTGTAACTCTAATTAATAGTGAGTTTGTTCCTCTGCTGCAGTAACAGCCTCTACTCTTCTCGGAAGGCTTTACACTAGATGTTGGAACATTGCTGGTTCTGACTGCATTCAGCCACAAGAGCATTAGTGAGGTCAGGTACCGAATTTGGATGACCAGTTCTGGATCACCCCAGTTCACCCCGAAGGTGCTGAATGGAGCTCCATCACTCTAGAGGACACAGTTCCACTGCTCTACAGCCCAATGCTTTATACTTCTCTAGCTGAATGCCTGGGTCAGCGGTGGGTAGCTGATTATTCACTAATCAGGAGAGGTGTCTATATAGTTACATACCCACATACAGTGTACTGCAGTGCGACAACATAGGAGTTAACAGGTTTCCATACTGTATTTGAGAAATGACGCCTGCAGAATGATGCATTACGCCTCAAGGACACCTCATGCACTGGAAGCCTAAAAAGAGCTAAAGACTTGTCTGCTTAGTGGAGCAGAGACATTAATTCATTGAAAACTGGCCATTAGAATTAATTATATATCAGGTGAGCCAGTTCACGGTTCAACTCACAATGACCGTTTGCAAACCCATCTGCATTCCTTTGTAATTTAAATTCCTCATTGATTTCTATAACAACACATGGACAAACATCACTGTACAAACACAGATTGAGCCATTATTGTTCCTCCAGTGAGAATGTATTCATATAACATATGTCTTGAAAATAGAGTATCTTAATTTTCTCGATAAATGATATTAGGGCTGAAACTTATTTAACATCATTGATAATATCAACAATAAAAAAATCATCAACAAATATTTCTGTTGTTGATTCTTCATTTCCATTTTTAAACTGACATCCAACTTGGAGTGAGTTAACACCTTAACCTGAAGAGGGTAGCAGTTCACTTATAGTTTCATATCCGTGAGCAGACAGCAAAAGAAAAAGAACAACTTTGGACGAAAGTTAATAAGAAGTAAAGTCTGTGGGCATTTTCTTAAAATGACGGATAAAGTAGTCACACTTTACAGATCACTGCTGTCCAAAAAATGATATATATTTTTTTCAGTTTTTACTTTGATACACTGTTTGAATATATCAGCTGTCCTTCACATTGTGAGAATATATCATGATGAATGATCCAACAGAGCTGCTCCAAAATCAATTTGAAAAAAAAAAAATTAAATTATTTTAACTTACAATAGAAATTGAGAATTTTTTTCTTCTCTCCTGTAAAGTTACTATTTTGGAAATATGCAAGTCTGACTTAGCTTAGCATACAGAGCTTGTCTAGTGAACTAGCATGTTAAAATGTTAAACCAGTTATATGATGCTGCAGCCTGAAGAGCTATAACATTAATATACACATGTACTGTTATTATGTCATTTTTAGGCTATTGCTTATTACTTACTGTAGCTCAAAATTATTCGCAGGTTTAAACAAAGTGCCATTTTAGCTCTTAGTGAACAAAATATCAGATTGTCAGAACATTGGCAAACATGTTGTCACATTTAAGCTGCATTTAAGCAGATTCATCAATTACTAGTTAATTAATTCACATAAATAATCAAATATCAAAATATTCTTTTTTAAAGCCAGACATGATATGCATCATGATGTTTGGCTTTTCTGAAGTTTGCTAAGTTTTGATAAGCCCACACTATCTAAGCCTCTTATCCTTCTGGGTTGCTGGCGTGCTGGAGCCTATCCCAGAGCTCATTGGGCCGAAGGCAGGAAACACCCCGGATGGTCCTTTACAGGGCAGATACACAGACATATACATTCACACACATACACACACACACACACACACACACACACACCTAGGGGCAGTTTATCATCTCCAACTGGCCTGACTGCATGTCTTTGGACTGTGGGAGGAAACCCACGCAGACACATGGGAGAACATACAAATCTCACAGAGAAAGGACCCCTGGCCACAAAGGCTCTTCTTGCTGTGAGGCGACTGCACTACTCACTGAGCAACTGTGCCGCCCCGTTTCACATAATCTACTGCACTAAATCCACTTAAACAGGACTAATTATGATCTCTTCGTAACACACAGTTAGTCAGTGCTCTTGAAGTACTGACTATATCCATGATATACTTAGAAAAAAAGTTTATTTATACACTGTGATGTTATCAAGACAATACAAATATCATCATACTGACCATGCCTGAACTTAATGGACATTCACATGCAGCTTTATAACACCTTTTTTTTAATCTGATCTCAACGGGTTTACCACTGTGCTGCTTTTAACATTTTCTACAACGCTGCTATCTAATTCTACACTCTGCTCCAGCTGAATGCACTTACTCCAGAGTGAAAAGAGCTGTCTGGGGGACAGTGGAAAATGCAATCCACTCAACTGTGTCTAATCTGTGCCGACTCCTTATCATTTGCACGGAGAAACAAACATAAGGCACATGGGCTAACAGGGCTGAGAGAGGGAGGCCAAATTATCTACTTACATCCATTTTCTGCTGCTGTATATATCTGATTTGAGGAAATTTCTTCTTTGAAAACGTCCAGAATGCCATTATATAACGTATACGAACTGTGTAAAAACAGGTGAACTAGCCTATATGAACCATATAGTACACTGACTGACCCCCAGACTGTACGAGCGGTCAATTCCACAAGAATGAACTCATAAAATGAATAAACACAAGGTGGGAAGAAAGAGTTAACTCATCTATCTAAATTGGCCATAATAATATGTGTGTATATGTGAGAGAGTTAAATTGCTCACTCCAGCAAACACAAATCAATAACACTGAATAGATCAATACATTAAATTAAAAACAGTAAATCAAACTGAATCAACAAACTACACAAATGCTCTTTGCCTCCTATTTTCTCGTCTCTCTCTTTCCAGTTTTCAAACACTATTTGTGGGCTCAGTGAAACAAAATCTTTCAGACGAATGATCAGATCTCTTATGAGGAGAGCTTTGTGTCGTTTCATCGCTCTGTTGATCTGTGGGTGGAAGCGCAACCATGATGAAAATCACAAATTTGCATCTGTTCTACATTTGCACCTGGAAACAGTTTGGAAAGCTGAATACAAAGAGCTTCTAGAAGCATCTCTCCAGAAATAAACAATACGTGGAGATAAAATCAGCCAGATATCTTTGCTCCAAGAGAGAATCAGTCACCACTGTAAAAAGTCTCAAAAGAAATCAAATAAAAAAAGTTGTCGCTTAACAGTTTTAATTAAGCAGCCTATTCGCAATAATAACCGAATCTACTACAAGGCCACAGAAAGGTGCCCGAACAGCTCATTGCTTCCTGATGTCCAACAGACTGATACCTGTTTATATAAGCATATACAACATGACCATCTTTATGGGTTTAGAGGTCATTTCATAAAAGAACAGGGATCAGCAAGGAATAAACAGGAGTATAAATCTGCACATTCACACAGGCACAATATGGGTCAGTTTCCCAGACCCAGATTAAGCCTAAGTATAGATTAAAAAGAATTATCAATGGCATTTAACCATTAGCGCTGCATTTTAGTCCAACACTAGGCTTAACCTTTGGATCTTTTTTATGACGTTAAAAATCTACACACACACAGGTGTACCTAAAACATACGAGATGCCTTATTCTTCTCACCATCAAAACCACAATCATATCAGAAAGAACGCAGGATATCCTCAAAAATAAATAAATAAATGAAGCAATTACACTTAATTTAATTAACAGAGTTTACAGCCAGAGCTGATGTCTAATTCCATTTCAGTAAACTTTCAACTCAGTCCATTCAGCTATGGAACTTAAACACACCCTAAAATCGTCTCTTGACTGATGTCTTCTGATACAGTATGAATGGATTAGATCTGAAGCAGACAAACCAACGTTTGATTTAATTCACATCTTTTTTAAAAAAGGAAGTTAATTAATAGAGCGAGTTAAACTCATCTTCTGAATCCATAACCATGCCGAGTAAAGCAGGACCCAGTCAGACCCAACTATACCCATACAAACTCAACCAAAACTCAACTACACCCAACAAAACTCAACCAAAACCAAAATCAGCCAAATCCAGTCTAACTCTACTAAAACCAGACTAATCCAGGTAAAACCAGCTAGATTCCCATCCAAACTCAATAACACCCAGCCAAACCCAGTCAGACTCATCCAGACTCCATCAAAGCCTGTCAAATCCAACTAGACTTAGTCAAACCCAGCCAAATCAACCAAATCCAACCAATCCAAACTAGACCTTATCGAACCCAGCCAGACCCAACTAGGATCCCACCAAACACAACTACACCAAATTAAACGCAATAAGATCAATCCAAAGTCAGCCGGACCCAGTCAACCCCAACCAAACTAAACCCAACCTCTCAGAGCTTTTCCCTTCCTAAAGCCCAACAGTTTCAGCGCTAAATCCCGATCCTGAGCGGAACCCGGCTACCTTCTGGATTCTGCCGTCCACGTCCAGATGAATGCTCCGGTAGGACGAGGACGCTGCTGAGCCCATCCCGCTGTTTGGTTCCTATGGGCTCGAGCTGAACCCCTCTGAACCTCCCAAAACCCGGTAAAGCCACTACAGCCGGAGCCCGAAGCGCACAGCAGTGCAGCACAGTCTCATCTCTGCGTCTGACTCAGAGCCACCGCGAGCTCAACCCATCGACTCTTCTCGCGCTCCAGCACGCGCACGCGCGTGCACACACAGCCACACACGTTTGTTTGTATTACTGCCTTTGTGAGGGTTTTCTAGGGGTTGATAGTGACTATTTTTACAAGGTCCCTGTACTTAATTTTAATTTGGATTCCATTTAGTTAATATTTAGGCCAAAAGGATCCAAAAAAGAGAAGAACAGAACCCAAACTTCAGTTTCTGCACTTCTACAAGCCAGATAAAATAAGACGTTCAGCTGGTTTATAGGGTTCAATAAGGAACCGGACACCTTTATTTCCTCCTAATGGCTTATTGGCAACTACTTTTATTTCTACTAGAGTTATTGTTGATTCTTAAAGGGAAATTCCACCAATATTTCAAAATTTCTGAGTAATTCAGTCACTGAGATGTAAACAGAGTCATTCAGAGTGGTTTGATGTGAAATGGTTCACTGTAGGGAAACTTACAGATTCAGATTTCTTTACAGTGGTGGTGATAGGAACCAGGGGTCACAATGTGTACAACGCTAATATAGCCATTTTATTTACCATCCAAAACCACCAGTGAACCTACTTGAGCCTTCTGAGTTTTTATATGTAATGTTGATGGTGGTAAAATAATGGTAAATCAGAAAAATAAGTGTTCTCTGGGGACTTTTTTCCCTTACAACACCCCAACATCATCACTCTGCCACAAGCAGATTAAAATACATTTTAAGCCAAATCCTTATCTCAAAACAATGTCGCAGACATCAAGCAGCACATGACCAACCATTTTATGTAATAACTTTATGTGAGGGAGCTTTTAGAGGCATTAAACTCTTCAGATGTCTGGTTCCTATCACCGCCATTGTCAACAATTCTGACTCTGCAAGTTTCTCTAAAACAGAGCATTTCACACCAAACTACTCTGAATGATTTTATTCACATCTCAACCATTTAATTCTGTACAATTTTTGAAAAAGTGATTGAGTTCCCCTTTAACTTCATCAAGCCCTTTTGTATGACTGTGGTTAAATACACCTGTAGCTAAATAACCCTAACCACAGGAATCAAAAGTCTTTGGGCTGTGTTACGTACAGTCATTGTAAACCAATAAATCAATGAGTCAGTCACTCAATAAATGCCCATGTCCCTAGAATGTACTCTTGTTTTCCATCATCCTGTGGATATACTGTCCCCAGAAAGAGCTAAATACAGAAGCCATGATGTGCGTGAGCCTGTAGGGACCTTAGATCTGAGGGTCTCTGGTCAGTTCAAACACACACAGTGGCTTCTTCACCTCCTCACCTTCCCTCACATTAACAATTAAAGCATAAATGTTAATAGTGGTTTAGTGCTTAATGCCTTAATATATAACATGAAACAAATACATGACCTGTGACTTACATCTGTAAGCCTCTCAAGCATTCTGAGCTATATGCTCTGTTTGTACAGAGCTCTGTGTTTTACTGCACTGCAGGGAGAACAGATCAGGGTTCTTATGCATTCGCTTTACTGTCTGTGCTTGATGTCTCACTGAACACCTGCTGTCTCAATTGGGCTCTTACACGTCCTGTCACTTCCAGATGAATACTTAAACACTTGACCCTTGGCTTACTTAGAGCAGATCAGAGGGACTTATGGGACAATTATGGCCCTTTATTCAGCACTAAATACATCTTTTGAGCGTCTGGCCAGTTATAATCAGTCCAAAGAGAGAGGGGTGAAAAATAGTCAGTGCCCATAGATAACCTGCATCTTAACTGGACTGTTTTGTCAAAAAATATATTTTTATTATAATTAATAAAAAAATATAAAGATGTTTATTATACACAGACTGTAGTCCATCTGTTTCTCTGCATACTTTGTTAGCTCCCTTTTACCCTGTTCTTCAGTGGTCAGTATGCCCATGGACCCTCACAGAGCAGGTACTATTTGGGTGGTGGATCATTCTCAGCACTGCAGTAACACTCATGTGGTGGTGGTGTTAGTGTGTGCTGTGCTGGTCTGAGTGGATCAGTCACAGCAGTGCTGCTGAAGTTTTTAAACACCTCAGTGTCACTGCTGGACTGAGAATAGTCCACCAGCCAAAAACATCCAGCCAAGAGCGTCCTGTGACCACTGATGAAGGATAGGAGGATGACCAACACAAACTGTGCAGCAGCAGATGAGCTATCGTCTCTGACTTTACATCTACAAGGTGGACCGAACTGAGAATAGTCCACCAACCAAAAATATCCAGCCAACAGCGTCCTGTGACCACTGATGAAGGACTAGAGGATCACAAAATATCCAGCCAACAGCGTCCTGTGGGCAGCGTCCTGTGACCACTGATGAAGGACTAGAGGATGACCAACACAACATCCAGCCAACAGTGTCCTGTGGGCAGCGTCCTGTGACCACTGATGAAGGATTAGAGGATGACCAACACAAACTGTCTTAATCACCTCAGTGTCACTGCTAGACTGAGAATAGTCCACTGATGAAGGACTAGAGGATGACCAACACAAACTGTCCAAAAATATCCAGCCAACAGCGTCCTGTGACCACTGATGAAGGACTAGAGGATGACCAACACAAACTGTGCAGCAAATGAGCTATCGTCTCTGACTTTACATCTACAAGGTGGACTGACAAGGTAGGAGTGTCTAATAGAGTGGACAGTGAGTGAGCTACTGTCTCTGACTTTACATCTACAAGGTGGACTGACAAGGTAGGAGTGTCTAATAGAGTGGACAGTGAGTCAGCTATCGTCTCTGACTTTACATCTACAAGGTGGACTGACAAGGTAAGAGTGTCTAATAGAGTGGACAGTGAGTGGGCACAGTGTTTAAAAACTCCAGTAACACTGCTGTATCTTATCCACTCATACCAGCACAACACACATTAACACACCACCACCACAGCAGTGTTAGTGCAGTGCTGAGAATGATCCACTGCCCAAATAATACCTGCTCTGTGGTGGTCCTATGGGGGTCCTGACCATTGAAAAACAGCATAAAAGGGGCTCACAAAGCAGGCAGAGAAACAGATGGACTACAGTCTGTAATTGTAAATCTAAAGGCCTAGAAATCG
>JAILXH010195562.1:23975-32396 GCA_023558415.1 Piaractus mesopotamicus | reverse complement strand
TTTTTTTCCACAATTCAACCACTAGATATATGTCTTTGTACAAAAGAATATAACAACAAAGGTATAACAGTATAGAAGCATAATGTCTTACAAATTAAAGGAGCACTAAGTAACATTTGGGGACTTGGAGACCTCTCTGGTGAAAATGTGTAGTTGCATACAGTTTGTGAAAGAGCATTTTGTAGCATCGGTTGTGCTTTGAACCCCCACACATGGATGAATCTGATGTTTGTGAGCACTTTGAAAGAGTATTCAAAGAGAACTTAGTCAAAACTTGGTGAAGGACGTGTCTTCTGAGGATGTAAGTGAAAGAGCTACTATTGACATCATGTCTTCCTCAGTATAATGTTGATTTTTAATTTGAGAATTAAACATCGAGGTCTTTCTTTTTGATTCTGTGCGTGAGACGTTAGTCTGTAAAGACGTTCCAAAAAAAAACCCATTTGAAATTTGACCCGGCACCTGACTTTGTTATTATTTCAGACTTTACAGGATCACAGCATCACACAGACACCATAATTTAGCATGTTGTTTTTTTTCCTCCTGACCTAATAATGCGACTTCTTTCTGTTAAAAATAATATAGTATAATATATATAATAGCAGACTTGATGATATCTAACAGTAGCTGGAATCAGCCTTTATAAACGTAGGCTTATGTATTTTATAAGCATTTATAAATGTATGCTTATGTAATTTATCATGAAGGGATATGAATTGCTTACGTAGGAATCATGTAGTCTTATGAACAGTGCCCTTAACTAAAGTGTTACTAAATAATTAAACCCAGCTGCCAATACCAGCCGGTCTGTTTTTTTTTCTCAGTGCATGCTGTAATAGTGAAAGCTTTTCTGACTGCCTGTGCATCCAAACACAAAGCCGAGGCTGGTCTGTAAGAGGCAATTATGTTGAGTGTGAAAATCTCTCATAATAGCATGAATTTGCTGAGTCTTACACTTTATCATTATTTAGGGAAGTTTTGTCTTGTTGGAAAATTGCACTCAGGCAGCCAAGTGCTGTGTCATAGCATACAGTGACTTGAGTCTTGAGGTGGACACACAGGGGATCCTGTGCTTCTTGGTGGTCTTTTATCCCGGATTATCTAAGGCCAGATGAGCTCTTGTCTGTGTTCTCCTCCCATAAAGGGCTTTGATGCAGTAAAAGGCAAAGCAAATAGAAAGTCCAGGCAAATATGTCTCCTGAGAACAAAATGCTCGGTCTGGTTGTTGAGAATGAGTATTGATCTCTTTTACATTTACAGTGTTTTACTACAATTTTAATACAGTCCAAGAGAAAAAATTGTTCTACATGCTGCATGCCTTTTTGCAGTTTTACTTGAAGTTGTATTTCATGCAATATATGTAATGGAATACTTGTAATACCTACAGTACTGTGCAAAAGTCAGGGACCACCCGCCATTTACTTAATTTCCAGTCAAAACGGAGTTGAGTATTATTATATAAGTTGTAATTTTTTTTAGAGTTAAGAAGAGAAGCGAAGACATATACTTAACAGAAAATTATACGGATGCATCAGCAACTAAATATAATAATAGATCTTATAGAGTTTAGTGTGTCCACACTTTGCTTTTATTAAAGCCTCCATTCTTTTCTGGAGACTTGCTTTTGGTTTTTCGAAGAAAGCTGCAGAAATATTTTCCACACCTCCAGAGTTCAGTCTTAGAAGTTGGTTGCATGTTCTGCTTCTCACGATCCTAAAAATCCCAATTAAAAATGACTCATCAGGTCAGTAAAACCTTACTCCAAGTCTCAGCTGTTCAAATATTATGTTCTAGTGCAAATTTTCTTCTTTTTTTTTTGTCTATTTCCTTTTCTCAGTAATAGCATCTTGACAGTTACACATCTTTTCAGAGCCATAGCGTTGAGTTGTCTCACAGTGGTTGGATAGAAACACCTGGATAGAAGGATGGATAGAAACACCTGTGGATTTTATTCAGATGTGAAGCAAGAGTGGAGCTTGATTTTCTCCTCTCTCTCAAAGATGAAAGCTTTAAATACTGTTTATCCGATGGAGTTTTGGTGGTCTACCACGTCCTGCATGGTTGTTAGGAATGTCATTTTCTCTATATCTTTTAATCACTTTTATGAGCTTAATCGCTTTGTTTTTGATTGTTTTCCCTTTTTTTCACTTATTTTCCTTTGACTTTTCCCTTCCTTATGCTCCTGAAATATCTCCTGAAAACTCCTTAACGTGGTACCTAATGGCCAGTTTTATTGGTGGGAAGGCTCTGAATTTTGCACACTACTGCATACCAAATGAGAAGCTTAATTAACAATTAAATACCACTTCAGATTTAGAAAAACAGTCCAGGTTATTTCAGCTTAATATCTGTCTGCCAGATCTGTATTGTACTGTCCATGAACAATAATTTTTATGTTTCCTTGTACTTACAAAAGAACAGAATGCATGTTGATTCAAAGCACACTTGTATCAGATGTCAGTGGGCAATAGCTTGAGCATTATGTGTGTTTTAAGTAGACTGTTGTTTTTTTTTGTCCTATTTTTAAGTACAAGGAACTTTACTTAATGATTGGCTGTATACTACAAATGAGGCAGATAGACATTAGGTTGAAAATGTTAAGACTGTTCCTCTAATACAGGAACACTTGCAGTTTTATTATAATTTTTTTTCATTTTGGACATCCTAAGTGGTACTGTAAAATCACAGTGATATAATGAAAAGCTGGAAAACAGCCCTGTTTAGCCCTTCAGTGTGCTATCACTTTGTGTTTAAATGTCCGTCTCTTTTCACTTGGCATGCACTAGATGTCAGACACTTGAACAATGGCTCTATTTATGCCTGTTCTTGACACAAAGGCAGGAGCAGTGACTGGAGTGGGGCTGCACAGTGGAGGTCTGCACTAAGCATGTGCTTGTGGCTGACAAGTCATTTGAAGAAGGTTCATGTCTGCTCTGTAACGAGTACTTTACTGTACATTGTGAGCTCAGATACAACCTACCCCGGTGCTGTGCAATAAAGGCATCTGTGTAACACACAATTGCCGTGTGGTCTCCAAAAATGTCTTCAAAGAGGGGTCGAGCGTAATTAATAAGCACTGGAGTTTAATGGGGAAAAAGATCCGGGCGACATGCAGAGATACGTGCGTCAGGCTTGTGGAAATGTTAACCCACCCCCATGTGAAGTCACGTTTTCTTCTGCACCATACAAACACACACAGTTACGCACACACAGATTGATTAGCTGGGTCTGTTTGTGTTTGGGGGATGTTCGCAGTGTTTGGCAAAGATGAGCTCGGTGGTGGCGTGTCTCATGAGGGTGAGTGAGGGCAAGCCAAATCTCCACTCCCAGTCTGGAGGGGCTGTGTGTGTGTGTGTGTGTCTGCTGGAGCAGGGGGGCAGGGAAAAAAGAAAAGGAAGAAGAAAAAAAGAAAAAAACAACTTTTTTTGAATGAATGAATGGATGAAGCAAGTGAAAGACTTGTTTTTTGGGTTTTCTGGCTGTAATGCTACATTTTTGGGGGTTCTTTGGCACTCTCTCTCTTTCTTTCTCCCTGTTTCTTTCTCTCTTTCTCTGTTTATATATCTCCCTTTCTCTCTGTCTCTCTCTCTCTCTCTCTCTCTCTCTC
Source organism: Piaractus mesopotamicus (assembly GCA_023558415.1). Classification (NCBI taxonomy): domain Eukaryota; kingdom Metazoa; phylum Chordata; class Actinopteri; order Characiformes; family Serrasalmidae; genus Piaractus; species Piaractus mesopotamicus. The sequence goes on along the minus strand of JAILXH010195562.1, from coordinate 28,789 downwards.
TCTCTCTCTCTCTCCCCCTCTCTCTCCCCCTCTCTCTCGCTATTGAGTGTGTGCCCCTGGCACATACCTGTGTAAAGGATTCACCTTCCGGGCGGGCCATGGGTGGAACTGGCATGGCATTTGTGTAGCCGCCGTGTTCCGACATGGGGCTCGGCTGCTGCAGGCTGCAGGAGCAACACGCTGCTCAGCCCAAGGGTAAGCACACTGCTTTCTTTCCTCCTAGATCTATCCGCTATCCTACTCCTTTATCCAGGAAAGAAGAGACTGGTACAGGAGCCAGATCTTCCATTGTGAGAATACAGCACTTTGCTGGGATTTGCAAGACTTTATGGTTAGTGGGAGTTGGAGTTGTTCATTCTACTGGAAGTCCTTTAGTTCTGGAAAGAGCTGCTGGTGGTAAAGGCTGTAACATCTGGAGCGGCAAATGCATGAAAAGAATCCAGGAAGCTGCGGCTTCAATGCGTGAGCCATTTTACATGTATTTTTGGAACGTTGCAAGAAGCACAAGAGCTGTTGGGGAGACAGTCTTGCATGAATGTGCCCCTGTAATTTGACATGAAGTGTGCCGAAAGGTGTTTCTGCATTTCTGCTGCTCTCTGATCTGGCACTGCCACTTTAACCCTTTTCTTCCCATTCACTTACATGCACCCAGACAGAAAAAAGCAATGCATTAAATTTGCTTTGATGAATTTACGTTGACTTTAAAAGGCAAATGTAACAGGGCTAATGTTGCTAACCAGTAGCGGAAGCTTATGACTCCCACTCATGCCTAAATTACACACACACACATCAAACTGCAGTTAAGTTGACTTGCATATGTGTTTTTTGATACTGTGTGGTATACTATTATATCTGAACATGGACAAAAAAAAAACCACAAACAAAAACACCACAATTATTGTCAAAAATAATTCAACAGAAGAAAACGTGTGTTGACATATATTTTATTGACAAATAAAAGAAGTACACATTTGGATCAAGTAATTCATTACCTTTTTCAATGCAGTTATAGCACCAGCTATAAAAATCCCACTGATATTCAGAATGTCTATTATTCTGTGATTTGACTCTTTTTGAACCAGTGTTTTAAAATCCCTTAACCCTTAGAGGACCAATAATTACATAAATTATATTTTAGTTTTTTAGTGGTTCCTAAATACTTTATAATAGATACTGGTTAGTAAGGGGAATTCCAGTGATTTTCAAAATGTCTGCACAATTCAGTCACTGAGATGTAAACAAAGTCATTCAGAGAGGTTTGATGTGAGATGGTTCATTGCAGAGAAGCTTACAGATTTTTTTTTTCCAGAGATTGGTGTCTACAATGCAAATACAGCAATTTTATATACTATACAAAGCTACCAGTAAACTTTAACTCACCTTCTGAGTTTTTATATGTAATATTGATAAAGATATAATAGTGGTAAGTCTGAAAAAAGAAGTTTTCTTTGGAGACTATTTTGCCTTAAAACAGCCTGCATGTACCTCTCTGCCATGAATTGGTTTAAAAAAGCTGATCACAAAACTGTCATGAAACTATATCACAGACATCAGACAGAGTATTCGTAACTGTTTAATGTAATAGCTCTCTGTGATGAAGCTTTTAGGGCACTGAACTCTTCAGACATCTGGTTCCTATCATCACTGCTGTGAACAATCCTGACTCTGTATATTTCTCTAGAATAGAGCATTTCATGTCAAACCACTCTAATTGACTTTGTTTACATCTTAGCCATTTCATTATGCAGAAAGTTTTATAAATCGGCAGAATTCCTCTTTAAGATTCATAACTGACTAATAAGCCTGAAGTTACAAGAATAGGCTGAACATGCTAATATGACTAACAGAGAATGGAATCTAGTAGTCACTGATTATCATTATGCTAATTGGTGGCTGTTCATGTTCATTTACTGTTAAGAACATTAGGTATTTTGACTTTAAAGTGTAAATCATGCAGACAGAACCCTTGCATACATTATTGTCGTCTGAATCATGCTGCATGTAGACATGCTCACTACAGTCCTAAGCTCCTTAATGTCAGTAGGTTCACTGCACATTAAGTACGTAACATCAGCGATCTGTAATGTAAAGACAGAGCCCGAAGCCACCGCATGAGGGTTGGAACCATATTGGAAATAAAGTCAGTAATTGCAGTGTAGGCTATAAAGTTACGACTCTTTCCTGCGGCCTCCCTCTAAATGTTATCAGAGCTGTGATAGTGTGACTTGAAGCACTGCTGAGTTTGCATTTTTTTTTGTCTGGATATCAGATGATCATATTGAAAAGGGGAAGCCTCCAAAAGTAATGAAAAACAAAAGAGACACATCACTAATACTGTAAACATGAGAAAGAGGTCAATGCTGTTTTTTCACTTAATGAAGTGGGGAAAAAAAAATGTAGTCAATCAGACACCTTTGGTGTCTACAGATTGCTTCTTTAGTCTTAGTCTTTAGTCTTGCACGAGAACTGCAAGGCTGGTGTTCAACCCTGTTTTGAAAAAAGTTGGGACACTGTACAAAACGTAAATAAAAATAGAATGCAATGATATGAATGATATCAGTGAAATTGAAAATAATACAAAGACAACATATCAAATACACACACAGACACACGCATCACACTAAACCGCTTATCCTCCTGGGTCGAGGGGGGGCGGGACTGGAGCCTATTCCAGCTGTCATTGGGTGGAAGGCAGGATACACCCTGGACAGGTCGCCAGTCCATTGCAGGGTAGACAGACAGACATAAGCACATATCAAATATTGAAACTGAAAAATTGTATTGTTTTTTGAAAAGTATATGCCTATTTTGATTTGATGCTGGCAGTATGTTCCAAAAAAGTTGAGATAGGGCCACTTTGTTGCTTCACCTCTTCTTTAACAACACTCTGAGAGCATTTGGGAACTGAGGAGACCAATTGCTGTAGTTTTGAAAGTGAAATGTTTTTCCATTCTTGCTTGATAAGGGATTTCAGCTGCTCAACAGTCCGGAGACTCCTTTGTCAGGGACTCCCCTAATTCTTTTACTGTAGAGCCATACAGTTATAATACATGCAGAATGTGGATTTACATTGTTGTGCTAAAATAAGCAAGGCCTTCCCTGAAAAAGATGTCGTCTGGATGGCAGCCAAAACCTGTATATACCGTTCAGAAGGGCGGGGGGGTCGATTTTTAGATACATCGCAATGCGGACGTGAACGATTCTGAATCTATTCACAAATGTCAAAAATCAATTTTCTAAATATTTAATTTATAATATAATGTTGACGGAACGCAAAAGGCGGAACTTGTGATGTGCACATAACAAAAACACAACTGGATGAGTGAGAAATCCGACTGGCACCCTCTGCATTAAAAGCCAGGTTAGGTCAGGAGTCACAACCCAAATGATAAGAAGAGCTATTTTGTCCTTTCAACAAAAATCAGACCACCTTGGGAGCCGCAACATTTAATATCCAATATGTCTCAGTATGTGATAATGTTGTAGTATAGATTAAAAAATATGAACGATAACGCAGACTTACTTTGCTCTGCTTTAAGCTTTAGCTATAGCCGCTTTCCTCCCATCTACGCAAGAAAACTTTTCTTCAAAAGTAGAGCAGCTTATTGTAAAATGTCTCAACGTTCGACTGTTTTACGAGGCTGAAGTCAGCTTCTTATTTGCCAGCTTCTTGTTCGAATTTTCTTGTTGCAGAGAAAGTGGCGACGTTTCTGGATCCTGTTTATGTAGGGTTTCTTCTCTGCATAGTTGGATTTTAACTTGCATTTGTGGATGCAGTAACAAACTGTGTTTACAGACAGTAGTTTTCGGAAGTGTTCCTGAGCCATTGTAGTGATTTCCACTACGGACTTGTGTCTGTTTTTAATGCAGTGCCACTGGAGGGCCCGAAGATCATGGCCAACCAAAACTGGTTTTTGGCCTTGCCCCTTGAATACAGAGATTTCTCTGGATTATCTGAATCTTTTACTGGTATTATGTACTGTAGATGATGAAATCCCCAATTCTTTTGCTATTTTACATTAAGAAATGTTTTTTTTAATTGTTGCACTATTTGCCTGCGCAGTCTTTCACAGAGTGGTGAACCCCTTCCCATCTTTACCTCTAAGATACTCGGCCTCTTTGGGATGCTCTTTTTATACCCAATCTTATTACTGACCTGTTAACAGGCCAGTTAACCACCAGGTGTTTTTTTAGCATTCCGCAAATTTACCAGTCTTCTGTTCTGAAACCTGTTGCTGGCATCAAATTAGAAATGGGCATATATTTTTCAATAAACAATAAAATCTCTCAGTTTCAACATTTGTTTTGTTTGTAATATTTTCAATTAAATATAGAGTTTCAATCATTTACACATCATTGCCTCAGACTGCAGTTAAGTAATTTCACATAGACTTGCTTATCACTGCTGTCGGAACCTTGTATCTCCAAAATGACAGCTTTACTGGAGAAGGAAAAAGCATTCTTTGCATTTAATGTAAGTCAATGAAACCAGACATTTTCCCAAGTAATTTTGGCCCATTTCTTTTGGTCCATTTGTCATGAAATTCACATAATGTAAAGGGCAAAATGCATTTTCAAATTATGTCAAAAACTGAAAAATGGCAAAAATGGAGATACAAGGTTTTGTTCCGACAGCAGTGATATATAGTTTCTGACTAGTTTCTGTTAAAATGGGCAAAAATGAAGTACAAAACTAAAGAAGCCAACTTCAGACACCAAACATGTCTTAGGTGATTGGTTACGTGATTGATTGTTTTTTTCCCCGATGACTTTGAAAATGTTTAGTATGTGTTGTCTGGGCTAAAGCTTCTGTG
>JAILXH010195562.1:18975-21475 GCA_023558415.1 Piaractus mesopotamicus | reverse complement strand
AATTAAAATCACTCCCTTTCAAATCACTAGTTTGATCTAGATTCACATTTCTCATGTGGAAGTCTCAGGAGTGTGAGGAGGCAAAGGCAGAGTTCCACCTCTTCAAAGCCTGTGTGTCTGCGGTGAGCTGCATCTAAGATAATGCTTTTCATCTTTAAGCCTCAGGCCCAGAGTGCTGGATGTCCTCCCAGTCCACTCTCACCACTGGCCAAGCCACACCCTCCCCCTTAGGTCTCTTTCTACCTCGCTCTGTGTGTGTGGGGGGGGTATCTAGGATCTGCTGTTTGAATCTTTTTACACTCCATGTTGTCTTTTACTGTAAGAATATGACATTATTATGGTGTAATGAATTAGTGTGCTGCAAATGGTAATTTGCAGTAGCATTTTCTTGGTCAGTACAAGCAAATGTGTAGGTCTTCACAGCCATTGAATGGAAAAAATTTGCTATTGCCACTTGCCAGGTGAATGCATTCGTTTTACATATGCAGTATTACATTTTTATGTCACAGAAGTCTTAAATAGGCTTTTGAAAATAAAAGTGCCAAAAGTGAATCACGTTTTTGTCCCTAAAGAATCTTTCTGTGGATTGTTGTATAAACAACTGTTTTTGTAAACGAGATATGAGAGTGTGAAGAACCTTTTTCCACGTAATGTAAACCTTCAGGATCAATTAAAAGTTTTTCCTAGAACCATATGTCTAAGACAGTAACCATTTAGGAACGTCAGGCTGATTATCCAGTTATTAATAAGACTCACCATCCAGTAATGATTATGAATTATTTGGTAACTAATATGAAACTGATATGTAAGTTATGAGAGCGAGGAGCTGAAATGTGAAATGTGACTTTTCTGTAAGGTTATGCACTTGTTCAGTGGTTTCTAAGAACTGACGAAATCCACAATATGCTCGGGCAAAGATAAAATACTGTCATATTGCCCACCTCTAACTGCAGTCATAGTTTTATTATCCAATTTTTCCAATATTAAAGCAAATATCACAATACGTATCGTGTAATGAAGAGTCAAGTATTGTTATATTATATTTTTGCGCTTTGTCCATCTTTTTGGACTGGCGACCTTTCCAGTGTGTATCCTGCCTTCTGCCCAATGATCGCTCGTATAGGCTCCAGTACCCCCCCGTGACCCAGAAGGATAAGCGGTTTAGAAAATCTGTGTGTGTGTGTGTGTGTGTGTGTGTGTGTGTCCATAACAATAATAATAATAATACTAAGTCCATTAAACTGACAAGTGGCAGTGGCAAAATTTTGGCAAAACAAGTGATAAATTTCCTACTACTAGAAACATCTCATCTCAGCATTTCCATGCAGTGTGACATTTTAGCATTTCCAAGAGCACACTGTAAATATCTGATCCAGAGAGCAAACCTCCGTGTACAGATCTGTTTTGTACCCAACAATGCATCATATAATAAATAATGGGCAGAGTCTTGACATTGTTTAGTGCTCACCACCCCCGGAATGTTAAAAATGCACATCACAGCTTTGGCCTCCCTCTTATAAACAGTCCACAGCCATGACCTTCCATCACAAGGGAAAAATGCTGGCTGTCATAGTAAAAGCATTGTCCACTGAGGACGCACAATTCATGCATGCTTGCTGGGAAATTGGTGGTGTTAGCTGTTTTGGCCCAAGGCTGAGCTGTACTTATGGGCAGGCATGGCTCTCTGAAACGGGGAACTCCACGCTGGTACAGATATGGAGCCTGTCTGTTCTCTGGTGGGAGTGGAGAGTGATAAAGCTCAGGGTTGGCTGATCAGTGCTGCCTCGGAGACGTGAGGCCAGCGGGTTGTGTGGGCAGCGAAAATGTTGACCCAGATGGGCAGCGTTCATGACCATGCACCAGCACCCGCTGTGTATTTCTCAAATGTTAATTGCATTAATGCACTGCACTGCTGTCTGTGCTGCATATATGCTTTGCTAAATTGAATGTATGGCTCAGGTTCATACACTGTAAACAAGATTAATAATATATAAAGTTTGTGTAAACAGCATTGTACAAAAGTCACTGACCATCCTTCATTGATTTAGTTTTGAGTGAAAACCACCATTAAGTACAAGGAATTAATTTTTCAGGATATTTCTGATGGGATTAGATATACGATAATACACTTGCATAAGGAAGGGGAAAGTCAAAGGACAATAAGTAAAAAAACAGGAGTTTCCAAAACTAAAGTTTGAAAATGATTAAAATATATGGAGAAATGGGACTCCTAATAACCGTGCAAGACCTGGTAGACCCCAAAATTGTCCCCGTCACATAAACAGCACATAAAGCTTTCATCTTTGAGAAAGAGGGGAAAATCAAGCTCCACTCTTGTTTCAGATCTGAAAAAATTCTCTGCATCCTTCCACTGTGAGAACACAACTCAACACTATGGATCTGAAAGAATGTGTAGTTATCAGGAAGCCGTTACTGAAAAAAGGAGACAGGTTTGCACATTTAAAAAGCTGCTGATGGATTGGACGTATGGAAAAATCTC
>JAILXH010195562.1:3308-18569 GCA_023558415.1 Piaractus mesopotamicus | reverse complement strand
AATACATGTGTTCTGCTTTGTTACTACATTTAACTGAATAACATGCACTTAATAACTGTTTTGTCTGGAAAATAAATAAATTAAGGGTCTCTAACAATTGTACAGTATTGTATGTGAAGAAGAAGACACTTCCATTCTTTCCTTTTTCATGTTTGGTCACTTTTTTCGCTTTTTCTTGTCAGACATCAACCACTGAATACTTCACACAACACACAAATGCAAGCTAACAAAGTAGTACTTTCAAAGATATTTCATAAAATATATGGATTACAGACGTATTTCATGATGTATGTTAGCTGTATGCAAAGAACAGAGGGACGGTGAGTTTTTATTTTATTCCCTTTTTCTATTTTAATACTTTCTTTTTTTCCTTTTACCATTTTACTTTCACTTTTTTGTATACACCACTAGTACCACTTTTTTACTGCTTTATTTAAATATATTGTGATGCACTTTGAGCTGCATTTTAATGTCTGATAGGTGCTACATGAATAACATTATTGTCTGTAGTATCAGTAGGAGTAAGACTGTGTCCTACAGAGGTCATGCACACAGGTTTTGTGGAGTCATCCCTCAGGCTCCTGATTACTGGCATTACCAAAAAGAAGAAGGCTGTATGCTGTAGGGCTAAAAAGCTCTGTTACTGCACCTTCCACTCTGTCTACCCCCCTTTAGTCAGCCCCTCAGACAGGGCAGGGCAGAGTCAGGCTGCAGCGTCCTCAGGGAGCTGTATGCGCCGAATGTGTGTCATCTCGCACAGCCCCGTTGCTAGCTGACGATAGCCAAATTATTCAGGGGTTTTTCTTTAATGTGTACTAAAGGCACATAATGCAAGCCGGCATCCACAAAGCATGACCTGAACAGTGAACAGAAAGGAGGTGTGAGTTGGGAGTCTCTCAAAATACATAAATAAATTATAATAAATTAAAGAATGTCACAGATTTAAAGCACAGATATGTCACTGTGTATGCCATTTGACAAACAGATGGTCAGTATCTGAAACTGAGAGTCTCAAACTCTGGTGGTGTTAAGATCTCTTAGGCTACAAAGGACTTTTTCCCCTTTTTACACACCTCTTTTTTCCTGTTACTAGAACTGATATCTCAATTTTAGATGCAAGTTCTGCTTTTGTCTGATGTGCATGTCTGAGAATAGGGATGACGTCATTCCTGCAACTTATGCTCCTTTTACTTTGATTCCATCTAGTGGTCGGTAACCACATTACAACCATATTGTTAGGTTCATCCAGGTCATTTTAGCATATTCTACAGACGTTAGGTGTAGCTGTGGCAACATTTAGAGGGAAAGAAGTCATTCGATTAGTTTAATGGCTGTTTATATGTAATTGTAATTTAGCTGTGTAAGTAATGTGAGTGTCTTGGCTTGGGGTATAGGGCTGAGTGTGTTTCTGCCGTTGATTGACAGAACCCTGACTCAGCTTCTTGGACAAATGGTCTCAGTTTTTCATGAGCTCATTATTCATGACAGTGTCTGACTTACTGTGCGCTACCTAATCTTCTGTACATTTGAGAATATACTGGATTTAGACTAATGTCGATATACAGTATCAATAATATAGAATTACATATTCTTTCTCCTTTGTTTTATGTATTACAAGTAAAAAAAAAAAAATCATGTGAGTAATTTTAAAGTTTCAAATTTTAATTACAGTCCACATTATCTCACAGATAAACAAAATAAAACAACTAGCACTAAGTTAGTCATCTTTTTGAGCTACATTACAGCACATCTGTAAGTCTATACCCTCAAAAATGAAATGATAAAATAAACTGATTCTTTAAAGAACATCCATTGAAAGTTATTCTATGGCATCGCTCCAAAGAAGCCTTTTTGGCTCTTATATTTTTATGAGTGTATGTAACAGCTAAGTATTTTTTACGTAAGAATTAACTTAAGAATTTTCTTACATATTTAAGAATATTAAGAGAATGTAGAGTTTATCAGTTTCAGTCCTAGAGGGCCAGCGTCCAGCACAGTTTGGTGATTTCCCTGCTCAAACACACCTGATTCAACTCATCCATTAATTGCCAGGTTTAGTGGGTGTGTTTGAGCAGGGAAATCACCAAGCTGGACACCGGCCCTCCAGGACCAGAAATGAAGAACCCTGACGAAAGAAAACAATGTTTGAACCAGTCTTAATGAAGCTTAGAGTGATAGGTTGGTGAAAATTTTGTTTTACACAGTTTTCCCCTCACCCCAACTATAGTTTGTCAGCTAGGATATATTTAGTGTCTGAAATTTACGGCTTTAGTTTTCCACTTGAGCTCTGCGGTTAATGTAACTAACACTTAAAGGGAGTCACTAGTTAGCATTGAGCAAATGCATGTCTAACACACATGCTCACTACTTACTTGCCTCAAATCAACTTGAGTTGTTAAGTAATCTCAAAAAGATTTGCTTATGTGGTTTCTGACACTGTGGCATTTTGTCCTCTGTAAACATGAATAAGCTGTGCACAAAATTTAGACTTCAAGACCACTGCTACTGCTGTCGTAAGCTGTGCTACAACAGTTACATACAGTACTCTGCAAAAGTTTTAGGCACCTGAGAAAATGATACTTTAAAAAGCTATTTATCTGGGCAAAAAGCATCATTTGCTCATGAAAAACACTTACATTAGAATAATACTTACAACATTCATGCAAAAAGTAATCATGTCAGTCAACCAAACCTCCTCTTGTGGCAGCCCAGGGTTTTCTGTATTTATGCCTAATTTGGCTAATCAGTGCTCTCACTGAGTAAATTAAATCAGGTGTGCTGGTGATGGAATTCAAAAACTGTATGTGATGGCTAGGGTATTAAGAAATCTGGAACCAAACATCTGTTCTTCTGATTAGCTCACAAGATATCAACTACTTGTTTGAAAACAAGAAATTCCTGTTAATTTTTACTACATAGATGTTTGTTTGTATTTATTCTGGTGATATATTGTGTTTTTACAGAAAAGCACAATAATAGTTATGGTTGAGATATTTTAAACAGTTTGCTTAGACTTTTTCACGGTTCTGTATTTGTCCATTTTTGTAGATAACTATGTTATTCAGTATGTCGTAAAGCTTATATAGATTTTGTTTCAACAGCACTATAATGGCAGTTTAAAAAAGAACAGCAGCGGTCTGATTTCTGTGTGGATTTATTTCAGTTATTAGCTTGTTTACTTTCCATTTGAAGTGTCAGGAATGTCTTGCTGTTATAATTATTTTGATTAATAAGTGACAAATGGCTTACTTTAGGATTTAGAAACATTGAATTAACTTGCATGAGTAAGTCTCCACCTCTGTTGCCTGTTTCAGTCCATCTGTAAGTCTCTGTCTGTGTCTTTGTCTCTCTCTCTCTCTCTCTCTGTCTCTCTCTCTCTCTCTCTCTCTCTCTTCCTCTTCCTCTCTCTGTAGGTGGTACGGGAGAGAAGGACAGATCAGCTTTGAGCCATGAGGCCTTCCTGCTTATGGCAAACTCCCAGAATGACATGGAGGACTGGGTCAAAGCCATCAGGCGTGTCATCTGGGCTCCTTTTGGAGGAGGTAGCACTTTCAGTGGAACTACACACATACACCACACCCACGCATACACACAGCCAGAAAGCTCACCCTGCCAATTTCTCCCACCATCCTGCGTTGTTGCAGACACACCATTTTTTTGTTTTTGTCCTCCACGTTAATCAGTGTGAACACAGTGGAGCATGTGCCTAGTTTGCTGTTCTCACCCTGTTGACTGATGGCTGTATCTGGCACTGTCTGCTTGAGATGAGATCATTTGCTTCTTTGCTGATAGAAATGCCTTCACTGATGAACAAGCTCACCAAAATAATATCACAATGTACAGAGCCAAAACGTCTGTAGCGTTAGGCGTGTTGTTATTAACAGAGGGGATATTTTTGATGAGCCTGTAGACACATCTGAAACAACACTGTTGCTAATTAAATAAAAACGTATCAGTGAGCTCACACTTTCTTCCACCATTTAAGCGAAAACTATAATTGAAACAAAATGCAGTCAGGCATTCATGCCATGTTTAGTGTCTGTTGTTGGCAATGGAGCTGCACGGACATATACTGTTATCCGTTGTTAGCTCTATGAGCCTCATAGCTCCAGTGTAAAACTAAAGAAGAAAAGTTTGGACAGCAGACGTGTCTTGGTTGATCAACTAAATCTGGAATAAGGGTACGGTGTGTAATTTTGATTCCTTTAACAGTGATGCATATTACATGCTAAACAAATTGGTGCAGCACACATCTGTGAAGAGAGAAGTGCTTATGCTAAAAACAACACCACTTGTCACTCTCTGCCTTAATCCTTATAATCCTCAGCCATAGAGAGGAGCTGTCAACTGTGCCATTATAAGAGCATCCCATTACCATTTGGGATCACTGTTTACAACAGTACAAAACCAATTTAGTTGCAGAGAATATACAATTATTATATTAAGAAGATACTACTCTACAACATCATAGGGTTCAACTCATTTGTATTAGAAACTAGAAAATCTTAAAATACCCTCTAGTGTCCTTACTAGTGTTTCAACACTGCAGAAGTTGTTACTGAATAAAATAATAGCTTATAACAATTATTAATATAACAAGTGATACCAGACTTTTGAAGACGTGTTTGTGCTTAGTATTTTAGCTCTATAGCACACTGTGATTTAACCATTGACAAACAAGCCTGACTATTTGACATGTATCATCTCTGCTTTGCTGTAAGATAAGCCTTTAAAGTGGAAGGTTTGTGTCAGTCTCTACTCCACGCACTCATTTGCTTTTTAAGCTTACACAGTTCACAAGGCTCTCCTTATTATCACAAATAGCACTGTCACTTATTTAGGGACTGTGTGGCTAACAGACATCCTGACCACAGCTTGTTCCTCCACTGTTTACAGCCCTTTACACTAGCTGGACCAATCACAGGCAAGATGATACCCGCCTGTCTGAGTGCCTGTGGCTCATTCTCACTCGCTCTTCCAGCTTGCATTACAGCCCGTATGGAAGAAGGCAGAACAAATACTCCTTTGTGGATTAATTGGACATCCGTAATACATCCAACTGCACACATATGCAGACTGCTGTAGGTTTCTATGTGACCTGGATGTCTGCCAGCTTGAGACACCCTAAATGGATCTGTAATGTATCTCATGCCTCAAGTTGGGGCTCTGCTGCTGTGTAGCTCCTGTCTGTTCACGCAGTCTGGGCTGTGTGTGCTTCCCCGAAGCAGAGCTATGCACCACAGTCACCACAAAGGCAGAGGTAGGATGGCAGAGTCAAAGTTAGCAATGTGCTTAAGATTACTAAGGATATTTTTGGAGGCAGGTGCATGCTGTGGAGTGTTGTTGCACTCTTAACCCCTTAAATGCTAGACTTATTATTCAGATTTATATCAATCTTAAGACTTGTTATCCAGCGCTAAACCAGTATAAACTATTCAGCAACTATGATGAAATGTGTATGTAAGTTATGTAGTTCTGTAGTAAAGAACTGAAATATAGGCCAACATGCAGGCCCTTAGGGTTTTAAAGGGTTAAAGGTAGTACCACATTCGTGTGCATTTACTAGGGCTTCACAGTGTGTCATATTTTCATTGTAACTGCAGTATGAGTTTCAGCAATAAACACATCATAAAAAGGCTGTGATAACAGAACAGCTGAATTCATACAGTCTTAAAGTTGGAAATGGGCCAATAGCACCACTCAAATTACATTTATATGGCGTGACTTTAGACTGATGTAGAGTATGACCAAAGAAAGGCAGAGAGCTGCGATGTGGACGTATGTGAATTATTAGCACATAAAAATGAGTACTCCTAGGCAAAGTGCTGAAAAAAACAATTGAGACTGATAAGGTAAGTGGAAAACTACTCATTTGCACTTACTTTTTGCACACTTATTGCACATCCAGTCAGAGACACATCGAAGTTATCAAAGTTGCATATTGTCACTGTTAATCTTTAATGTCTAATTTTGATGTTTTTATTCCTGTACATTTTTTGATAAATCCAGTTGCTCTTTAGGCTGTGTCAAACTTTCATGATAATAGGACCAATAAAAATTCAAAATTACTTGGAATAAAATCTTGTTACGTTAAATAACATTGAAAGTTTTTTTTCCTTCTCCCATAAAAATGACCATTTTGGAGATATGAGGTTATGTTCCAACAATGACAGTGTGTTAATTGCAGTTTATCACATCTCTCTTTGCATCTATTATCATCAAAATATCCAACTTTATTACATTATTTCCATATAATATATTTCTAGTACTTGTAATTTTTTGAATATGTGATTTCTAGGGATCTTTGGCCAGCATCTGGAAGACACAGTGCAATATGAGAGGAAGTTTGGACCCCGGCTGGCCCCTCTGCTGGTGGAGCAGTGTGTGGACTTCATACGGGAACAGGGTCTGAAAGAGGAGGGCCTCTTCCGAATGCCAGGACAGGCAAACTTGGTCAAAGAGCTCCAGGATGCTTTTGACTGTGGTGACAAACCTCTGTTTGACAGGTAGGATTAGGTCTTTCAGATATTGTCGAAAACTGATCTGTATCTGAAGGCCAAAGCTGTAACCCTTTAGACTGCAAGGGTCTATCAACTATGTGGGCCCACATTTTCCTCACTGATCATACCTACAACTACATTTTAAATCCATTGTACTTACTGAATAATTCACTGTAGTTACTGTATAATAAGTCTTAAAATCAATACCTGAAGAATACCTGTATAAGGGTTAAAATCCTGTTCATTCTGAAGCAAAAATAACATATATTATGCTGTGCAATACATTTAGAAAGCTGAGATTCATGTGTATTTTAGGTAACAAAGATGGAGTTATTAACAGTAGGTAACTGAATTAGTTGTGTGTTAAATTTGAGTGAATAATGTATTAGAGCTATGCAAAGGTTAATGGAAATAATAGTCATAAGCATTGAGAGTGCTTTCTGAATGTGACCTGGTAAAAAAAAGACAGAAAACCAAGAAAAGATCTCTCTGTGTAAAAGTGTCTTTCTTTGAGCAAGAAGAGTTCTCTCAGTGCCTGCCTTCATTGTTCTCTTGACCAGATTGTTATTGCTTAAACAGAGTTTGCCACTTATCAAAAAGTACACTGTTAAAAATTAGAGGTTAGCTCAACTCAGAATGATAAAGTAATTGATTTCTTGGCTTTTCTTGAATTGACTCAACTTGAGGATGCAAGAGTTCACAAAGTTCTCTTTAGTTCTGCATCTCAGTTAGGTAAATAAAATAAACGTGTTTTTTTTTATACTCAACCTCCCCACTAGCCAGGACTCTTTCCATCACACAACCCTACTAGACATTTTTCCTCTTGGCTATGCACTTATAGATTGCTATGGCATTGCTGGGACTCAAACTCACAACCTCCTGTTGGGGTGACAGCTTAATCCACTGGACCACATGAAGCAATTCAGAATTTGTGACTACAAATGATTAATACACTGGAGAAAGTATTTGTTGTTTTAACCTCAAAGCATGGCATAGTTTCATGTGGTGCAAGTGTCTAATAATTCGTCCCAACATCAAGAAATTGTGAGTTTGAATCCCAGCAATACCATAGCTGTCTGAATCCAAAAGGAAAATATGCCAAATGGGACTGTGTGATAGAAGGAGTGCCAGCTAGTGGGGAAACACTACTACTAGCAAATGTTTGCAGAAACAAATCATATTTAAGTTTGATACCTGCAGTAGATGTGCTAACTTATTTTCACATAGAAAATAAAAAAAACATGTAATTTAATCAGGGCTATTTAAACTTTTGCATACAACTGTAGTTGCACATGAAACTGTTTGGTTTTCAATGAACCTGCTAGAATACAAGCTGACTTTGAGGAACCCCAGAAAAGTCTAGAGTAAAAATACCCCTTTTAGACCCCAGAAAAGTCTAGAGTAAAAATACCCCTTTTAGACCTAGAAGTTCTTCTTGGAACCCCCAAAGGTGCTTGAAGGCTCACTTAACAAAAGGGTTCCCCAAGGAACCTACATCTGAAGTGTGGTGCATAATGGAACCCAGTGAGGTTAGAGGTTCCGACAAGTGCTTGTAGACTATAAAGGATTCCTACACTAACTCTGTTATATGGGAAGGCACTGAATTTTTTTTTAGTTCTTTGAATACCTTATTAGGTAATCAAGGCACCTTTAGTTTTTACAGTGTAGATTCCACAGCCGCAGGAACGTGTGCTTTGTGAAGACCTTCAATATGTAGATACTGACAACTGTAGGCAAACGTAGGGTGCAGACTGTACATAGAACAATAACTCACAGACCTGTGTGCAATCTCTTGCAGCAACACTGATGTTCACACAGTGGCGTCTCTACTTAAGCTCTATCTCAGGGAGCTGCCTGAGCCGGTCATCCCCTTCAACAAATATGAGGACTTCCTCACCTGCGCCCAGCTGCTGCTCAAAGACGAGGAAGTGGTGAGAAATCATCATGAGTGCTGTTTTTGATCTACCTTCCATTGTTAATTTACTGACGTGCATATTAGGCTGGACACAATACTGCATAAAGTGCATTAAATCCTAATTTATATTCTGAACTCAGTTCCTGTCTCTTTATGTTTTTAAATTGCTTTTATAATTTTTATGTCCCCTTACATTAAAGGGACTCACTGAGCTTGCAACGCAAGTTAAAACTCTTCCCCAAGCCAACTACAACCTACTGAAGTACATTTGCAAGTAAGTCAACATACAGCTAGAGTGGTAGCTTTATGGTTACAATACAAATCTCTATTTATTTATCTATATATTTATCTAATCGTTATGAAGACTTTTTAGCCTTATAGTATTTTTCACATTTTCTTTTAGATTCTTGGATGAAGTGCAGTCGCATTCAAATGAAAATAAGATGAGCGTTCAGAATCTTGCCACGGTATTTGGACCAAATATTCTTAGACCTAAAATGGAGGACCCTGTTACAATGATGGAGGGTAAGGCTTGTCAGTCACCTTTACTCTGAAATACCTCGCCAGGATGATTAAAAAATAATATAGTTCAAACATTAATAAGAGACAAACCTGTTGGTACTGTGGAATCAACAAACTAAGCTAAATGTGGAAATGTACCTAAATCACCTGTCGGAAAGTGCTACAGTATTATTACACTACCCGAGTTTACTATTGGAGAGCACGGTATATGAATAGTACTGTAAAAAGCCTAAAGGGGCCCATTTTTTTGAAAGAAAGGAGTTCAAAGTATTATGAAATCATTTTCAAAGATTCGCTTCCCAGCCTGCAAAAACAGCTGTCTTGAATTCACTGTTTCTGTGATGTGGTGAGAACCGACTCATTTACATCTATCCAC
Organism: Piaractus mesopotamicus; assembly: GCA_023558415.1. Taxonomy (NCBI): domain Eukaryota; kingdom Metazoa; phylum Chordata; class Actinopteri; order Characiformes; family Serrasalmidae; genus Piaractus; species Piaractus mesopotamicus. The sequence continues at coordinate 9,256 of JAILXH010195562.1, read as the reverse complement.
CTATTCAGCCTATAGCAGTTTAGCCCCGCCCATTCACACTGAAAAGAAAGGTTTCAGCTCTGAGTGCTTTTTGAATGAGGCACAATACAGCACAGCCAATCATAACAGAGCCCATTTATTTTATATTAGTCTCAAAGGCAGAGTAAGAAAATCAGACTTTTTAATGTAAGTTCACACTATTGCAGCAAAAAGGTTCTGCAAGTGTCTCATTCATTCATTTTATTGGAATCATTTTTACTGTCCTGCTTGGAGCTACGTGGAGCAATCATTATGATGACGTGGCTCTCTGTGGCCAAAGTTAAAATTTTCAGACGTTTTTTATTTTATGTTGAATCATAAAATAATTTATTTAAACTTGCATTTGATGTGTTCCTCAAAAGTTCCTCTGAAGGCCACCTTGAGCTGTGACGTAATCAAATCTTGTGGCTATACAGTGCAGTGTACTACGCTCGTTTGCTCCGAAAGTGTGAATGTACCGTAAGGGATAAGCAAGATTTTTTTTTTGTTTGTTTTTTAAAAAGTTATTCATCTCTTGGTTAGAAGAATACAGTTAGAAGAGTGCAGGCCTAGTTCCTGACTTCTTGATGCACTAGAGTTATTGCATGTATTTGTTAAATTCCATCAGCAGCACACCTGATTTCATTTAATGAAGTGCTGATTAGCTGAAACAGGTACTACATGGTAACTGTAATTAATGGGCTTCCCCCAAGAGAGCCTTGAAAACAGTTAAGCAAACACACTTGCACAGCTGTCCTTTATTTGTTTATTTGCATAAATTCTAATGTTTTTTTTGAACAAATAAATGCTTTCTGTGCAAATAAATGTCTTTAAATCTCATTTTCTCAGAAGACTTTTGCACAGTACTGTATATATTGCACTGTTCATTTTAATGAGTAAATCTGCATGTTGCAGTAATTTCTTACTTGGACATTAAAGGGCCCATATCACAGAAAACTGAATTTTCCTCTTGTTTCTGGGATAAAAGAGTTTGTCAAAATTTTTAAAGCTTCAAAATATACTGGTTAATCCCCCAAAACAGGTTGTTTTGAATCACCAAAGCTGTCATTTATATATGACTGCCCATCCAGCCTACAGCTGTTGAGCCCACTCACTCACTTTAAAGTGATCAGGAGTATTGTCGCTGCAGATGATGGGGTGGAAAATGTAGGGAAAACAATTAAATGTTATGTTGTTCCTGGCTGTTGGGAAGTAAATATATCATTGTATAGCCTTTCAGTTGATCTGAACTTAACATTTTGTTTCAGTTGTGACTACTTTTTGAATGAGGTGCCATACAAAGCAGGCAATCAAAGCAGATGTCATTTATATAAATTGAGGCCCAGTTACAAAAAACGCTTATTTTATTATAAGAAATAAAGAGGTTGGAAAAAGGTTACAAATACATTATAGCTATAAGAATAATGCAACGCTGTTGCTTGTATCTCTTGTCAGGAACCTCTCAGGTGCAACACCTCATGACGGTGCTGATCAGCGAGCATGATCGGCTGTACGGCAGTGCAGAGTCTGATGTGTCCTCAGAGCAGAGAGAAGCTCCTCAGCGCTGCATGGTGGGCTGGATCTCAGAAGAGGAGATCCAGCGCTGTCCTTCTTCCAGCCAAACCTCAAGCCTTCCTGACCACGTGGGTGGCAGCGCCACATCTCTGGACATCAACACAGGCACAGCCACTGCCACCAAGCCGGCAACTCAGGGAAAAGCCGTGGTGGCGGTCAGCCCCAGCAAGCAGGCCAAATCCCTACCTTCGTGGAAGTACTCTTTTAAAAGCAGCGGGGCACGGGCTCAGACACCAAAAATCGGGGGCTCCTCTGTAGACGTGTCCAGCCTGCCCAGTACTGGTAACTGGCTGATGAATGGATTGTCCTCTCTAAGAAGCCATAGACGTACGTCTTCAGGAGAGCGCATGGGAAAAGACTCAGCACTGTCCCATCGTCTGTCCACCTATGACAATGTGACCTCATCCAGTCTGAGCGTGCCCAGCGTGGCCAGCACACCCTGGTCCACCTCCTCATGTGAGATATCGGTGGCAGACTCAGTGGGCAGTGATCCTTCTGGACTGAACTTTGGGAAGGGAGCATGGTCAGAGACGGGCTCGGTCAGGGGCAGGGTCGAAGAGAAAGTGTCGGAGGTCACGCAAAGTAGCGAAGCACTGGAGCTGTGTGTGAGCAGCGCAGGATGCAGTGAGAATGGGAATGTGGAGGATAATGCAGATGTGTCAGCAGACCTTGACGACAGCTCGCAAGCACTTAACGGCCTGGTGTTAGAGCTGAAGGATGAGCTGAAGAAACAGAAGATTAGTTATGAATCCCGGATACGAAAGTAAGTGGGAATTTTTCAGCAAGTGAACAGTGTATGGGTGTGTCTAATTTCATAGGTGAGGTCAAGCTTGGATGAAACGGCATAAAATTAATTACTTTTCTACCAGGATGTGAACTTCAAACTGCTAAATCTGACAAAATGAAATTTGTTGATAGGTTATGGTAATGGAACGTTGCTGATATACTTGTAGTCTTTAGCAGCAGCTGAAAAACCCTTAGAGAAGAGGTCAGTCGAGTTACAGTCTCTCTGAGGTATTTCAGCTTGTAGCTGTTATAGGATTGCCAGTTTCTCAGGGTAACTCATAGAAACTAGTCATCTTTGGTAGATCATGGTGAGATTCCTTGAAGATTGAGTGGCGCATGATTCCATTTGTTTGATCAGTTGGCCTCAGTCTTCAAACATCTGATCATATGTGCTGCTGCTCTTTTGGAATGAAAACCTGCAACTTTTTTATTGAATTATTTAATGATATTGGTTAATTTGGTAATAGTGGTAATTTTATATGTGGGAAAATTAAAGGTTAAGTAATAAAATGTACAGTACTGTGCAAAAGTCTTTGGCCAGTCGAGAACAAAATTTAAAACTGTTTATCTCGATAGTAAATGTCTGTTTTTGTATATAATCTTTATATATAACAATTGTTATTTATAGATACAACAAACATCTATTCCATAAAAAGTACCAAAATATCAAAAATGTTTTCAAAACTGTTATTGATGATTTGTGAGCTGGTTTGAAGAATGCAGGGGTGTTTCCTCTTCTTGATGCACCCCAACCATTGCATGTATACGTTAAATTCACCCAGCAGCACGCCTAACAGCCTAATGAAGTACACTGGTTCAGCTAATCAGCACTAATGAAGTATTGATTAGCCGAATCAGGCACTGGATGGTGATATTGGAGAGAGGTTTGGAAATGATTACACTAACACACTGACAAACATAAAATCTAGTTTATCGTATTAAAGTTTATTTGTATTTAGTCTAATATTGGTGCTTTTTATGAGCAAATAAACACTTACTACATATTTAATTAGTTTTAAGTGTAATTTTCTCAGGCAGCCTAAGATCTCTGTACAGAGCTGTAATATGATAAAATCAAGACCTCCAGATGTTCTTGTTTGTCTCCTTACCTTGTAATGTAAGTTAGGGCAAAACATATGGAAATCCTACATCTTGTGGACGTGCTCCAGTTATGTCGAACCATCTCTTATTTTCCCTTAACCCACATGATTTTTTTTAAGCAGTGTCAAGAACAGTGTTTTTTAAAGCCAGCCCAGGTCTCTCCAGAGGTCTTTTGCAGACACTGACTACATTGTGTTAAATTGCTTTTTTTTTTGTTGTGACAGTTGTACACTACTTTTTGATATGAAAAAAGCTGCAGTGTTGTCAACCGTTATTTCTCACAGCAGGGCCAACAGCATCCTGCTTAATCTGATAACAGGGTTACAGGAAAAAATTCTTTTCCTGTCAATTTCCAGTGCTCTGGCAGAATGGCCCACTAGAGGGCGTGCAGAAAGAGCGTAAGCTATGGGCCTGCTATGTTTCATCTTACACACAGCTCCTGTGAGTTTGACAACCCCAGCCTGAAATGACAAGAACTGTGTTCATTCTAGGCAGAAGCTTTAGAACAACCTTATTGGGTATTAATGTTCATCTTATCATGTTTCTCTAGGTTGGAAGAGACAAGTGCATCGTTGCGTGAGCAGCTAGACAGGCTAGAGGAGGAGGTAGACCAGGAGAGGAAGAAGTACAAAATGTTGGAGATTAAACTGCGCAACTCTGAGCGGGCCCGTGAGGACGCAGAAAACAGGAACCGGCTCCTGCAGAGCGAGATGGAGGAGTTCTTCTCCACTTTAGGAGATCTAACACTGGGGACAAGGACAAGCAAAATGTGACACTTAACACAGAAAGGCTGCGTACTTACTGTGGATGGATTTTTAAATCTCTTTACTCATGTATCATGGGTACTATGAGGTAATTTTGTGCTGTTTTGTTACAGCAACTTGAGCTGTTATCTTGTGTAGCAAATCTATTTTCCTCCCTTAATCTTCTTCTCTGAAGTTTTAAGATATGTTTAAATTATTATTACCATCACCAGATTCTCAATGGCCTCACTTCCAGTATGCACAGATGATACCAAAGCATGACTTCCCTGATTGTTTGCAGTTGATGTGATTACGGTTGCCTATTTGCAATGCTTTTCATAAGGCTGATTATTTCCATGACAGTGCCTTTTGTGTTGATGCATGGTATTGAGAAAATACTGCTTAACCACAAATGAGGCATTCAATGTTTTCTCATAATGTCAACTCTCAGCTCCACAGTTCATAGCTTCTTCACAAGTCTGTGTTGTTTAGAGTCTGTGACTTTAAACAGGCTGCAGCCGTCCAGTCTGACACTCTCCCACTCTTAAAGAAATGGATGATGGCAAACAGTAACTGGCTTAGTTAATGACCGTTATATGCATATACTACACAAACCTCCTTTGGGAAACCCATTTATCTTCAAGTGAAAATGCAGTATGGTAAAAAAAAAAAAAAAAAAAGGCAATGACAGTTTCAGGACAAGATTAGTGGGAACATCAACCAGTTAACTGCAGTTAATTATTTGTATAATTATGAATTTTTTAGGCCTCTGAGGTTGCAGGTTATAGGATTATTTATTGTAATTATTTTACTGTATAACTTATTTCTCAGGTGGTGTTTCTAAAAAAAACAAAACACACTGAATAAACTTACTGTCTTTCTGGTAGATGGTGGAAATGAATATGAATGACGTTATATACTTGACCGTGAATTGTAGTAGACAGTCTATGACTATGTGATGAATTTGTGTATGCTTTAAAATGTTCTTGTGGTTATTTCCCCCTCATGAAAGTGCCAAAGTAGAGGTCTTATAAAATGGGTACTGCTTTCATATCATGGATCACTTGAAATGAAGTATAACTGCAAAAGGTAAAGTAATAAAGTTCTCATCCTACAGTGTCACAGAATTTCTCAAGTTAATTTCATCTCAATCAGAATTCAATAATTAGTACTTTGATGACATTGTGCTGCATGTTTTGATAAGTAATAATGCGGTGTATACTGACATTCAAAAGTTTTTGCACTTATCAGTTTAGCTCATATAATAAAGGAGAACAGCTTATATGAAGTATAAACTCGATAATATTTAATATAAGATATGGGAACAAATAGAAGTTAGACTTCAAATAGAAATTAAGTGATAAATGTACTTTAATACTGTTTAAAATTATTCTGAGATTTCATCTGTTCTGAAATGCAAGGCATTCTAGATGTTAATTTATTCACTCAATTCACATTCTATTATTATGGAATAATATCTATTGATATCTATTAATAATCTATTGCTCATCATCATTCTGGACATATCTAAAAGTTTTTTTTTTTCTTGCTAATTATTTGAGACCTGTGAAATTGTATAGGACTGGCATATTAGATTTATGCATTTATCTACAATAGAATTATTTTTGTATTGAAAGCATTGACTTCAAACTTTTAAATCCCAATGAACCTTTTTTTTGTTCAAAAATTAAAAGAATATCAAATGAAGCTATACCTCGAAATACAAACACATGATGACACATCATG
>JAILXH010195449.1:716-13819 GCA_023558415.1 Piaractus mesopotamicus | reverse complement strand
GATCATTAAAGCCTTTAAAAACAATAATTAAGGAGTAAACATTCTTTCTTTAGCACTGCGATTAACAAATGCCAATAAAACACCATACCTTAAAAAATAAGATTGATCTTCAATGCTGTGTTGTAAAAAAAATTCTGTATATCAATTATTAAAATGTAAACAGAGAAGTCATGCAGTGAAATGTTTCAGTCTAGAGAAACTAACCAAGTCAGAATTGTTTACAGTGGTTGTGATAGGAACCAGACGGCATTTAACGTACCTAAAAGCTCCCCTCACAAAAAGCTATACATACACTGTCTGATGCCTGAGACATTGTTTTCTAATTGTTTTGAGATCAGGTTTTTAGGCCCTTAAACATATTTTTCAAATCCATTCATGGTGGAGAGCTACACACAGGGCACTGGAATTCCCTTTTTTCAGATTTACCACCATTTTACCATTATCAATGTTTCATATAAAATCTTTCATAAAAACCATAAAAAGGTCCCAATTATCACTCAGTCCTCTGTCAGGCTTTAGACAACAGCTGAGAATTTGTTTCAGTTCTAATTTGTTCACATGCTAAAGCATTAGGTTGCAATTCTTCAATTCTCTGACAATTCTTGTTTTTCCACATAGGAATGACACTGCAGATGGGTTAAAACAGGCCACTACTCACAATAACAACAAGCATGAAGGATAGAGAGTGAGAGAATGAGGGAGAAGTAGGGGAAATACATTGTGGGTTTGTGTCTGTGTGTTTGACCAAGAATAGAAGAATGCTGTGTGTGTGTTGGTCAGTGTGAGAGAGAAAGACGAAAGTGAGTGATTTAACAGGCAGCTGCAGTGTGAAAGACTTTCCCTGTGTCCTCTGACATGGAGAGAGCAAGACAAACGTACACACAAACACGCACACACACTCATGACCTCACTGCCTGTCACTACAGTAACAAGGGCCTGTCTTCTTGCACTCAGTAAAAGGGGTCTGATTGAGCCACAGCGCATGAACACCCCAGAGTCGTTGTTGGTCTGTGTTTTTCTTTTATGTCAACAAAAAAACTTTCAGTTCAGGATGAACCCCAATATGCTGAGGTCTTGCATCTACATGCCTTAATTTCCACCTTTAATAATAAAGGTGGCCAAACCTCATCTGCAATTTTCGGTGACTGCTATCACTATGGCAACACTCACATGCAGCATTGGAATTTTACGCCATTACAATAAGGCATCGAATAGCGCTTTTTTAACGCCAACATGTAAACACAGAATAACCCTGGTCCACTGTACAGAGCCCTGCTGGCGACATCCCTTCTTAATAAAAATAATGCAAGGCCATGGCTATGACTTAGTAAGGCGTGAGGATGATACAGTTCATTTGTGGCCACAATTTAATATCTCATTTCCATGCCTTACTAAATTATAGCCATGCATTAAGATCCCACACCTTATTATATATGTTATTATACATTTTCTGCAAATTATGGCAATTTAGCTGAGCTGTGCAAGTTCCTAGCTTAGGCTGCTTATTGAGCTATATGAAGCTTGCAGTAAAGCTGACTGTGGTAAAGAAAACGAAGAAAAATATGAAAATCAGTTTTTATTTGCCCTACAAATCTACTCCTAGTGCAAAAAAGGGTAGGTTAAGTAGCCTTTACCCATTAAGGTATTGTGTCAGTTATTATAGTAACAAGGCAGTTCAATTCAAAGTCAGTATTCGTGTGTTGTGTTTAATGCTTTTCCTCTCTGGTAATGGTAGTTACAATAAAGTAGGCATGTTGTCTAGTTATGAAGATCACTATAGCATACAGGGACATAACGCTTCCTAGCTGCCCCCTCCCAAAGCTGTAACCAGGCCCCTCATAATAAAATTTACGTTACTGGAATGCACGCACGCACACACACACACACACACACATCTCAACACTAAAGCATACCAACTCCAATCCAAAAGTGCTGGTGGAATTTCCCATTTAACATATTTAGTAATTACTTTTACAGTTTAGCCTTAATGCAGCCTCTGTATCAAACAGCCTCAGGCAGTTCCAGTTTTGTAGCAGTAAACATGATCAGAACTTCACCCTCTTACTCTGGCAGCATCAACATAAGCTTAATAACATCAAAGTTGTATGGTATAATGGCATCATTGGCCTATCACCTTCAAATTCACCGAAGCCCCGGAGGGGACGGAAGGCAGTCATGGGCTGAAGGTTAGGGAACCAGCCTCGTGACTGGTAGGTCGCCGGATCAATCCCCTGAGCCAACAGGACACGACTGAAGTGCCCTTGAGCAAGGCACCTAACCCCCAACTGCTCCCCAGGTGCTGTGGATAGGGCTGCCCACCACTCTGGGCAAGTGTGCTCACTGCCCCCTAGTGTGTGTGTGCTTTCACTAGTGTGTATGTGGGAGTTTCACTGCACAGGTGGGTTAACCATTAAACGTTTTGCCGTTCGTATAGTTTTATTCGTGGTCACGATTTCTTAATTCATTACCACGATTAACAATTCGTCCTCTTATTTTCTTTTAACTGTGCGCACATTTTCTTTAATTTGTGAATACGTTTTTTTTTTTATTCGTGATCACGATTTCTTAATTCATTCTCTCATTTTCTTTTAATCGTGCTCATGTTTTCTTTTTAATTGTCAAGTCAAGTGCACAAAAAGCTAACAGCTCCCTGAGACTGTCTGATGGGTTTGATGTGTTAGATTAATGAGATAATGGACAGAGATGCTCATTAGGTCTGATTTTGATTTGGGGGCGTTATGAAGACACTGTAGCTTCTCTTCACAGCAAACGGACCCCGGATTTATCAGTGCAGCGTAAAGGAAGACAAACTATGACCACAGTCTTCACTAAACTGCACTTTCTAATGAGATGAAGACGCAGTGCGGCTGTTTAGCCCTGTTTCTGCTCGTGAGTCAAGCTGCAATATTAGAGACCATCACACAATTACAGGAAGAAATGTTTAGCGTTTCAACATCCTCAGATTCTAAACTTTATCTAGATCTAATCTATAAATCTATTAAACTCTCTCACCATTTGACCTCATGCCACAACAAATGTTTCTTTGTGTTTAACGTGAGTTTGTTGAAATGTTGACGCTGAACAAGTTGGATAAAAGACCTCGTGTACAAGACGACAAGCACTCCTCAGCATATCATGCTGCACTGATTAACTTCAGAATTTTTCATTAGGTTGAACAGGATTTTTCCCAAAATTATCAGTAAAGTTTGTCCAACCTAGCAGCAGTTGCTATGAAAGAATGCTTTTGTGAGTGGAGCATGGATAGTTAAATTAATTATGAGGGATACAATATTAATTTAATTTTTTAACAAGAATACTTATTTTATCAGTAGGTTAACACCGAGCAGGTTAAGCATAGCTGTGTTAGATTACAATGTACTTAGAAATATAGAAAATAACAACTACAACCAGAACTTGTATGCAACTGTCCACTGATTGCAACATGATAAGCTCCAGCAAAAGAAATGTTGTATAAACAGCATTGGTTAGCAGGGTACTATAGGTGGGATAATGGCCAATTGCGTTTTAACAGGACAGTGGGTGTTAAAGTAATGGTTTCGCAAAAAAAAAAATAAAATAAAAATTTACACAATTCCCCATTTGTAGCCCAGACATGTTTGGTGTTTAAATTTTGCTTCTTTAGTTCTTCACTGGAACTAGCATTCAGCTACACGGTGAAGTCTTGTTTGTTAATGAAGACCTAGATGAGGTTTGAGCAGGTTGATGGAAATTTTAAGAATGTTTCTGCAGAAAAGATTTAGGTTACTAATGACTTCAAGTGTTTGTTATCAATGTTAGCCTCATAACTCCAGTTTAAAACTAAAAGCAAAACTGCTTTAAAAGCAAAAATAGGACACCCCGCATGTCTTGGCTGCCTGACAATTGGGGTGAGTGGAAAATAACGTAGTTTGATTTTTCGCTGAACGATCCTTTAATAATGGTAATGGTATGAAAGTGCAGTGCCCACATATGCACACCAGTGCTAAACGACTGAGCCTGAGTTACAGATGGAAGGAAAACCAGTAGCCAGGCACGGTAAACAACTTTTCCTCAACAATTTCAAATCAACTGTGTCACTGTTACTTTACATCAGACACCCATATCCTTTTTAATTGGGAGTGCTGTAAAAATACGATGACTGGAGTTTTAATGAACGTAATCATGCTGAGTTAGTGCACATTAGGTGCTGCATAAATACTCAACTACCTTTCCAAAAAACTAGCCATCATTTACCACAGAAAGAAATGGGAGGGTTCCAAAACTGGTGTTTCAGAATTGGTTATTTTGAAAACTCGCAGCTAAATGTTTCATTTTAAAGTGGTTATGTATAACAATATTTATGCATGAAGTATTTATGACTAGTGTATGCAACCCTTACTGCACCATCACAGCAGTTCTAGCGCACGCTTAGTCACTGTGGTGGGTGTGGAAGCTCAGGGGGTGAGTCATCATACTGTGGTGGAGGAGTAAGGGGTTCAATGCTGGACACAGCAACTTGTGGGGAGCTGCTGGACATCTTCCTGCCCAGCTTTTCAGATTTGATGCGCCTCACTTTAACAGGAAGCAGTTTGAGTCCTGGACGTCCGTTCCGATGGTTCGATCCTGGAGGGTGTGTGTGTGTTGGGTTAGAATCGTCCGCTCCGTTCTGTGTTTGGGGGGGTTGTGCGTGTGCTGGTTCAGGCCCATCCAACCCACTCTGGGGCGTCTCCACCAGTTCTTCGTAAGCCGGGAGCTGGGTGGTGCTGTCTTGTCGTGCAGTAAACTGTCGAATGGGGTACTGTTCACTGCCAACCACCTCTTCGTAACTGGGCACAGCATAGCGTTCCGGTTGTTCTGCTTGCCTGCATGGAACACAAAAATACAAACATCTTTTAACCTTCTAATCTTTGACATGTGAGAGTATATTGTCTTTTTAGAATATGAAACACCTCTTGGGCCTTGCTTGTCACCAACTAGCTAACTAATTATTAGCATGCAAGTAGCTTTTGTGCATAACTGAAAGGGAGGAAACCAGCACCAACACCAACAGGATATCAGACATGCATGTGTAAATTGGGAGTACATGAAATTAAATGACCAAAAAAACACCCTACACAGGGTACTGCAGAGAGTTTTTTACTCTTTTGTGGAAACTACCGTCAATGATCAATTATACATCTGGGCGCATTCTTACTTTGTTAGACAGACAGTCTATTTAAAAACTGCATTGTATATAACCAGAGTTCTGTAGAACAAGAGGTTTTAAATGGTCCATATCATGGGACATATTTGAAGACTTTTCCTTGTTCTCACTCCCAAGTCCAAATTGCATTAAATTGTTCACCCCCACAAATAAGTGGGTAAAATGACATGTGAACGTGCGTCTTCTCACCTCTCTTCCGGCTGGCTTTGGTCTGTCTGTGCGTTGCCATTGGTCTGCTGCTGTGTCTGTGCTCTGCGTTTGTTGCGTATGCCCAGACAGACGGCAAGCAGCAGCATGGCCACTCCTACACCAAGCATCACAAAGGCCGCTACTGATGTGTTACTAGTCAAGCCCACTCCCTGGCCAGGCCGTGAGCTGTTTCCATCTGAGCTCGCCGGCACCACGGTCCACACGATCATCACGATGCCCAGGGCCACCAGCCCCACACCCAGCGCAGCAGCAGCATATTGGGAAGCAGAGTTGGAGCTGCTTGTGGTGTTAGAGCTGGGTGGATTATCACTACTGTAGGACATGTTCAGCTCGTCAAGAGAGAATGAGAGCTTATCTCTCACCCCCTCATGAACTCCGTCTTCCGCTCATTCACTCATGCCTCGTCTCTTGCTCAATCACATGCTTACATATTGGCTCCTGTGTTGTTATCCTATGGTGCATTTCTACTCCAAGTGTGGACTCTCTGGCTTGTAGTAAGGTGCGTTTGTGATCTAAAAACAAAGAAGACACAATTGCAGTCACAGTCCAGATCAACATCATCTAGTAATCTACCGTGAAACACAAAACCTTCAGCTCACATGAAGACACGCATTTCTTTTTAGTGTGTATTTAATCACAGATACAGAACATGTCCAAAAGTTTGTAGAAAACTGCTCATCCAAAATTTCTTCTGAAATCAGAGGTACTGATACGGAGTTTGTTCGCCCTGCTCTGCACTAACACTCTTCTTCGTCTCTGCTGTTCTGGGAAGACTACACTAGATGTTGTGACATTTCTGTGATGATTTGCATTCTGCCACAATAGCATTATTGAGGTCAGGGACTGATGTTTGATGCTTAGAGAAAGACAGACAAACATTTGGAGATAAATGGACTTATTCGCATTTATAAGCAGCGCACTTGGTTTCCCGATACGTGAAATCTGCAATGAGAGACTGTCAACACTAACTAAAAAGATGAAGTCGCTTCTCTTTCTAATTTTCCTGTTCCACCTTAAATGGTGCCGCATTTACATTCGGCGCCTGTCAGAATTTAAGGTGGAACGGGAAAATTCAGCAAGAAGCTGGCGAGTGAGAAGCAACTTCAGCCTCGTAAAACAGCCGAAAGCTGAAAGACATTTTACAAGAAACTATGCAACTTTTGAGGAAAGGTTTTCTGGCGGAGCTGGAAGAAAAGCGGCTGTAGCTGAGCTAAAGCTTAAAGCAGAGCAGAGTAAGTCCGTGTTTTCATTTATATATTTTTTAGCCTATATTAGGACATCATGAGACATACTGGACATAAATGTTGTGGCTCCCAATCTGTGTTTGATTTTTGTTGAAAGGACAAAATGGCTCTTCTTAACATTTGGGTTGTGACTCCTGATCTAACCTGGCTTTTAAAAGCAGAAGGTGCCGGTGCGATTTCTCACTCATCCAGATGTGTTTTTGTTATGTGCCGCCACAGACTGTCCGGGCGCTGTACTTACCCACTTCTAAGTTCCGCCCTTTGCATTCCGTCAACATTACGTTATAAATTAAATATTTGGAAAATCGATTTTTGACATTGTCTGCATCGCGATGCATCTAAGAATCGATTTTTTTCCCCCCGCACCCCTAACTCCAACTAAGCATGGTAAACTTATACTCAAGTCCAGTCTCTCCAGGGCATGCCATTCTGTAGGCAACACCTTACTATGAAGATTACACAAGCTGTATTTGCATTTTAACATCTGTGTCAGCAATGGGTGAGCCTTAGAATAGCTGAATTTACTAATTAGAAGGAATGTTTGGAAACTTTAGGACAGGGGTGTCCAATCTTATCCACAAAGGGCTAGTGTGGCTGCAGATTTTCATTTCAACAAAGCAGAAGCTCATATGATCAGTTGGAAGGCTGAGCAATTGAGTAAACAAGTGAATCAGCTGTGCTCCTGCTCGTTTTGAATTAAAAAACCTGCAGTCACATTGTCCCTTCACAGATAAGATTGGACACCACCACTTTAGAATGTATAGTGCACTTACCTAAGCCAAACGGCTTAAAGCACAAAGGAAATTATGGGGGGTGTGAGATTAGAAAAGTTGTTGTGACCAGCACCAATGCCAATAATTGATAATTTATTTGAATTTTTTAAAAACGCTAATCCATATATGAAGTGCTCTCTCTGTAAGACAGATCAAAACCCTAAAGATAACTGATCATAGATTAATTTTGCATAGCCATGACCCAGCTAAATCAGATATGACATTTATTAGAAACAAAAAATTGTTAGCGACGTTGATTAACTGACAAATACATAAATGTTCGACCAATGTTTTTGCTTAAAAAGTTAATTTAATTTCCAATAAACAGTCGATATTTGAATAGGCAGGTTTTTGAAAACGCACATAAAGGTACAGGAGCGCAAATGGTTAGCCCTGCTTAGTGATGTACAACTCTACAGCAGAGATTAATCCATCTTAAATGTACACTCTTAAAAAAAGTGCACTTCAATAAAGATAATGGTTCTATGTTTGCTTGATTAAAGGATTCTTTGCATCATGAAAAGGTTCTTTAGATTGACGGAAAATGTGCATGAATGTGCTATAGACTGTTCTACATAGAACCTTTTCGAAGAGGGTTCTTCTACTGCTACAAACTTGACACTATAACAACAGAAGAACCGTTTAAGGTGTTATATAGAACCATTATCAAAAAGGTTCTATATAGGACCATCTAAAGCACATTCTCCAACAGTCCAAAGAACCCTTTCATGATGCAAAAAACCCTTTAATTAAACAAAGTGTCCACGGTTCTATATAGAACTATTTTCTTTGCTAAAGAACCCGTAAAGCACCATCTTTGTTAAGAGTGTAGTTTACACTTTTGAGTAGCTGCAGATCACAGTGATATGATGACAATCTATGCTTTTCGACACCTACACCCAGATGCGTGTCGAAGACTGACTGCTTCTGTTGAGTGAAACTGACTTAAACTACTGTCTACAAGTATGTTTGCTAGCTAACAGTTAGCCTATGCAGTTAAGCCTAAAAGCTGTGAGCTACTGACTCAATGTTGATTGTTGTTAAAACTATGCATATGAACTATGTTACTGTCATATCTGTTACACGTAATAAAGCCTAAAGCCTTGTTTATATAAAACACAGTACTGTGTTTAATGTTTTTATCAGTCGTGTCCAGGATTTTAGGTTCGTCTATTAATGGTTAATTACCGACAAATAACGCTCGATATCAGGCAAAATAATTTGCTGAAATTCGTATCCACCCACATTATTTAGCAGACAGTCTTTTCCAGAACAACATACAATGATATAATAAGAACGATTAACAACTGGTTTTGGTACATAAACCCCTACAAATATCATAAGTAGACCTCATTTATTTTGTATAAACAAAGTAGGATAAATGTAGGATATGGGACCTGTAATAATGGGCTGTGGTATTATTCATTATACAGTTTATCTGAGTGATTTAAAAAGAATGGAAATGTCCACCAACAGTAATTACAGCATGTGAACTGCTAGTGGATGTGGAAGCTAAAGATAGTACGCAAAATTATTGGTTGTAATTACTGACTAAAATATCAAACTGATAATAATAATAATTTAAATTTCCTATTTTTCTGAAAAGCAGTAAGAAGCAGTATATCTTATTGCTGAACTGCTGTAGTTCTTGAGTATGGGAAACAGCAGCATCTAGAGTCAAGTCGATTGAAAAGGGGAAAGAAATCAAATATATTTTTTACTATGAAAAGGAAATGATGTTAATAAGATTATTACCAGACGTAAAATGAAAATGAAGACAATGTATTCAAATATTTATTAATCTACTCAAAGTGGAGTTTCTTATAAAACAATGCTGCTTACAAATCAAGAACCTTTTTTCTAAGCATTATATTCCAACATCAGTGACACAATTTCACAGCTGAGGATAAAAACTGTGAAATCACCCTCTCATTAAAGGCTGACCAGATTAAATTTACTAGGGTCTTGTTTCTTCCTCTACTCCCTGTAAGTGTAGATAAATCTGGTATTTATTAAAAGGTTTCATTCCTTCCTTCATGAACAGAGGCCTTTTTTCTTTCATCCCTAAAGGTAATGGGAAACCATAATCCTTGATAACTTACAGCTGCTTACCTCCTTGAACTCTGATTGCGAGATCTTGGTTTCTATCTTGGCAGAAAGACTGTAACTTACTTTGGTAAAGTTATCTGTGAATGCCGTGACTCACTTCCATTTTCTGTGAAAACTAATTTGCTCATATAATGGAAAACCTTTTTTTTTAAACAAAATCGTTTGCAGTTCTATGTTAACATTGCTAAAGTTTCAAAACTGTTCACTCCCCAGTGCACATATTTATGCTACAATATATTTACAATACAATCAGCTTATCTGGTCCTGGTAAAAATTGTGTTAAATGTTGTTCATCCGAATCTCTCATATCAGTTCCCTTGTACATGCGTTCATACACTCATGCTTACATCTACACTCCCCTGCAAACAAAATGGGCCAAGCCCAAAGTGGCAATAAATTAAGCTCTTAATGTGACATCAAATGTGCTTGTGTGCAGCTGCTCAACCATTGAAACCCAATTCACGAACCTTACCAAACAGTTCTTGTGCTGGTGTTGCTTTTAGAGGCAGTCTGGAACTCTGTAGTGAGTGATGCAACAGAAGAGAAGCGATTTTTACTGGACAATTGCTTCAACCCCCAGCGGCCCTGGGTGGTCTATTGTATCGTGACTGAGCTGTTTTTGCTTCAGACGTTTCCATTTCACAATAATAGCACATACAGTTGACCTGACTTGCGGCAAAGGTGGCATCTTGTGACAGTTAGACCAGAAAATCTAACTGTAGAGACTATTTTGGGGGCAAGCAAGCATGTTTTGAACAGCACACGCACGTATTTGTGTACTGCTGATTCACCACTCAAACACACACACAGCTTCAGGAAGGAGAGGTAACTGTAGGCTTTCCCAAAGAATAGTTTGCTCTGAATTAGTTCTGCTCTCACAGCCCTCTCATTCAGAGCATGACTGATCTCTGATCAGCAAGAAAATGTAAAGTACATCAGTGCATTTTGGGGTCAAGTCTTCAAAGCTCCCGTAAATGTATATTATACATTTAATGCTGTGAATGTCTGGCAACTTTAGGGAATGTCTGCCATGTGCTAGAGTTTTTGTACTTTGGTGTGAGAAGGTATGGTGTCCAACTCTGCCAGGATGGCCTGGAATTTCCTGGCTCTGAATAACTTAAAAGGTGCATACTGACAAGTATTACAGTGTATTGTCGGATACAATGCAAACTATGGCCCCTAACATCAATGCAAACTTTCCACTGGTGCCTGACATGATGCCCATGTCAGTAGAACCCAAGTACCGACCCACATAAAAGCGTGAGTGTGCAGTATGATAAAGTGTAAGAGGAAGTATTGAGAGTACTGAGTAGACCTTATGTAAGATCTGCAGTTTACATATCATATACATGGAGCTTAATTTCCAGAAAATAATAAAAACACATTTATGAGTGATATGTATGAAATCTGCTTTACTCATTTGCACCCTAAGCTTCCAGCATAAAACCACAAAACATGCTTAATTTAAATCAGCCATTTATTTGTGACTTAACTCCTCAAACAAATGACATCCATTATTTAGTAACTACTATGAATTATTTAGTAACTACTACGAAACTAGCTAATATGAACATTATGTAGTTATGAGAATGAGGAATTGAAGTGTGAAGTCCACATACAGGACGTTGCAGTTTAAGGGGTTAAATGTTGCCTTGCATTATCTGTATGGCTTTTAAAAGTACAACTTTAAACTCTGAGAACCCAGTAAAATACAGACTGATATGCTTTAAAACTCCTTGTGCACTAAAGTCCAACAAACATCAGCCCAAAAAACTCCAACAAGCAGTCATGTTTAGAAAAAAAAAAAGAACTGACAAGCCAAATGAACAAGTGTGACTGACCAGAACCAGCAGAAAAAAACATTTATAATTTTACAACACATGATTGCTTACCTTGCATATAACCGCATAAAAACCACAAGGTCTACTCTTTACAGCACTAGTTGTAGATGTCAAGGGTGAATGGTTAAACAGTGTAGTGTTCTCTGTATTTTATCGCAGTATTGAACTTTGTTTTCTTTACTACAGCCAACTACAACACATGCTAGTTAAGTAGCCTACAGAAATTAGCAGACCTAATATCCCACAGTCAGGATAAATTGTCAAGCCAGCTATTGCTGTATTTTTATGTTGACATTCCACGCCTTTCCATGCCTTATTGCAGAATTGGTGTAAAACAGGGATGGTACATTCACTCATGTAAACACTGTCATGGCCATAGCGGCTGCCAAAAATTGATGATCATCTAATAGGAGCTTTGGCAGTATTATTTAAGGTAGAAAAGGGTACAAGGATGCCAGAACTCAGCAACAGAGATTAGACTGTTTAGTTTAACCTTACTGATGGTGTGTCGTTGCAATAGTAGTCCTGCCAACGCAAGAGGAACCGCAGGTTCAGACATCTGGTGCAATGTGCTTGGCTGCAGAGCAACTGGTGCAAAGCTACCATCTGTGCAAAAATGACCAAACACCTCTAAGTCAGAATCCTACCTACAATACTGCACCAAAGGATGTTTCCCAATAGTTACGATTTACGTTCATGATCATGACCCTGTTTCGCTTTGTGAGTGTATGCTAATTTATTGATGATGTTATCTTGCAGACTTAGCAAACACACAAGACTTTAGTGTTAACCGTCCAATATAGACCCGTCAAAGACGTTTAAGCAACACATGCTTATCTTAGACTTAGCATACATATCAGTTTTGTATCATCAGGCTAGTGGTCGTCAACCTTGGTCCTTCCTGCAGAGTTTAGCTCCAACCTGCATTTAACATGCTGTCTCTCCCTTACATAACACTAATACATCTGATCCCACATCTGAAGAAGATAATTAGCTGGAGCAGGTGTGGCAGATTGTGGTTGGAACTAGACACTGCAGGTAGGTAGCTCTCCAGGACCACGGTTGGAGACCACTGCTTTAGTCTGATTAAGGTCAGAAAACTCATGACTCCGAGTTGAAACGTCACACATGTAACCTAGTAATCGAATTATTTTGAAGAGCTTAGCCAAGAACTGACATCTTCAGTTGCAAAAGGGATGCAAACGTTTGTCCGGAGGGCACATCATGTTACCAATTAAAGTGAAATACAGAAACTAAAGTGTTTATTTACCTATACAATCAAGGGCTTGAAAACATGACTCACTGGAAACCTGGCATCCAACAACGGCACATTTATTCTTGTTTGTTCACTGTGAAATCACGTTGGAAACAGAGGCAGCGGTGGAGGTTGGGTTAGTGGGTGTTGTTCTAGTAGAGGAACTACTTTGCTGTGACACAGAAATGCGAAGAAAATCCCAAAAGCCTGTTGAAACCCACATCTTTTTTTTTTTAAAAAAGAAAACATGCCAAAACTGCAGAGACTCCACATTTCGGAATTTCTTAAATGGAATATACATTAACACGTAACGCATTTGTGAACTGGCAAGGACATTGCAGGTTTGTTTACTTGGGCTCCTTTACACGTGCAGCCGAGTCAAGTTTTGTAGTTCTTCTGGACCTCGACCCCTGCACTTTTCAGAATGCTACACCCATGTCTATGGTTACATATAAGAAGCCAACTTCAGCCTTGCTCAAGCAACTCATG
>JAILXH010195403.1:0-13733 GCA_023558415.1 Piaractus mesopotamicus | reverse complement strand
CTATTCACTCAAACCCACAGACTTCAAACTCAGTCGTAGTGGTGCTGAGCAGCAGCCTACATCAATATTTGCAAATTTTTTTATTCAATAACCCCTTTACTCTGTTTGTTAATGTTTTAGTCACTGAGAGTTTTCTTGCACTCTCATTGGCTGCTGCTCGTCACTGACTACTGCACAAGAATTTCACATAGACTTTGAAACATACAGATATTGGGGCATCTGTGACAGCTCGCAGACTGGGAAAACTGCATCACTGAACCGTTTACACTACATGGCCAAAAACTGGTCTTGTTTTTGGATATAAGTAAGGTACATCGGTCTGTGTATGTAATGGCTAAACAATTCCCAATTATAATCAGAAAACGAAAAATGGGAAAACAGTTCTATCTTTAGTTTTGCCCCAGCAATGTAAGAATGAAAAGTGTGAAATCGGACACACATTTACTATGGATGTGTCCTAAATCTACATTTTAATAGGTGGATTCTTGCACTAAATTGAATATAGAAAAATGAGGAAAAAAAATGAGAACGCAGCTTGTTTTTTGTTTATAACAAAGACAACAGATAAAAGACTTCAGTTTGAATTCTCCTTCTCTTGTTTATGTCTACAAAAAAGAACATATCATTGATTATTTTGATTGGTAAATGTTTTCTGATTATAATTAGGAATCATTTGGCTGTTACATACACGGCTCTACATTTATCTATTCTGAATAAAAGAACAGCAGTGCGTTGCTTCACGCTCTGTAGAAATTTCTTTTATAACCTGACTTAAGGTTCCTCTTGTCAATCTTGTATTCATGTATGGCAGTGTGGGTAAATTGTAAATAAAACAATTCATTAATATCTTTTTACAGGCAAAAATCATTATGATTTAGGCTCCTTTAAAAATTGAAAAACATGAAAACCTTTTTTTTTTTTTTTTTACTAAGGTCACTGTTATATGCTAATATGCAATTATTATGACCAACTGTTGTGTTATAAACAGAGTGTTATGCTTGACTTGGCTAATTAGCTGTTTTTAAATTAAATTTGCTATTAGCTTTAGTCTCAGGTCACTCTGTGTTTGCGTCCTAAGCTCTACACTTAGCTCACATCTACACTCTGTCAGCGCTCAGCTCTGACCGACCTGCTACTTTCTGAACCAAACATAAACACAGCTCGATGGTTGGCCCCACCTTCACAATAAGAGTCCTTATCAGAAAAACCCAGAATAAATGTACACATTTTCTGAACATGCTAAAATATGTTTCTAGACATTCCTGCAAGGATATTAATTTTGGGACAGTAGAAGTGTGTTGTACCGCACCAGAGGTTTGACATTTATTAGCAAATTCTATACATGCTATTTGGCTGCTTTCAAAAAGCTTTGACACATTTCTGAGACAAAAACAAACTCAAAGAAGTGACATGAGGAAGCGACAAAAGGTAGCACACAAATCCTGCTGTTCCAGTGTGACATGTGCAGTGTGTGTTTGTTGAATGTACATTATTTAAACTATGCATTTTGCAATGTTAATCTCAATACAGTAATTTTGCTTTTCTACCATTGTGGTGGCAAATGGTGTCCCCATGAAATTAATGACATGAAAATTAGCTCAAAATTTGAATAAATCACAGAAAGTTGGTGATTTTAGTGATGTTTAGCAGTGTCACGCCAGCAAATTTACAGGCACTTAAGTATTATTTTTATGTGAAATGGCTATTTTAATTGTTGTAAAAATGTGTTACCATTATAGTCTATAACAGTGTACAAGGTATATTGTTAAATTTTGTTAAATACATAAATACAATTATATTTTCATAAATCTTGTTCAAACATTTGTTGTCAGTGGTGTTTTATGTTTATGATAAAATGTCATTAAAAAAACAGGACGATCTTGTATGGATATCTCAAAGAAAGAAAAAAAATCTGATCTTGTGGTATTTCTGATTCACTTGGCTAAAATACTGACAGACTCATGTAGAAGATGAAATTGTAAGGAAGTGTAAATGAATTGAAGGAAGAAAGTTTTAATGCTTTGATTTTTGTAAATATATAAATGCAATTTCATAATATACTGTCTGATCAATTTGAAAGCTTTTATGTAGCAAGTATGCAGTATTTTCTTTTAGTTAATTAATTTGACAGTACATCCAGCTTAGCAGAACTTTAGCAGTGAATCAGGTAGACTCGTGCTTGTTTTGACAGAGCAATCAGCTTTAATTTAATGTAAAGTGGCATGTTAAATACCTGAAGTTAATGGTTTAGCCAACCTGTGTTAAACTGAGACGAAACTGCTGCAAAGCTAATGACAGTGCAATAGTTATTTTAAAGTTGAAATAAAACAACAACATGAACGCAATATGTGTAATTTTTTTACATGCAATGAATCAGTGGACTATATTTTTAGAAAAGCTCAGATTGTTTTGTAATGTTGCCAGTGGCGTTACAGTCAGTGGTCAGCTTTACTGATGCTGTCACCTAGGCTATTAGAAATTCAGTGGTTTCATGGTAATCTAATATAATCTACCAAATGTCTTACATAGGCACAGTAAACAGAGGAAACCTTGGGGAAGTACACCTTTTGATTACATGTACGAAATCCTCTAACATCACAATCAGCTGCATAATTACTGGCACCCTGGGTAAACATCAGTAAAAAAAAAAAAGGCAACGAAAAAATGTCTTTGTGGGTCATCAGCTCAATCTCACTGAAAACATTACAAAAAATCAAAATAAATGTGCCTTCTTCCAGGTAGGTTCACTATAGCACTATAGCTGTTTAAAACTTCTTAATTATGGCCCTAATAGTGGATATGTGTTTTTTCAAATCAAATGTGCGTAGCTGGTTTTATTGTTTGATGATGGTCAATACACTTCATATTATATACAAATTTCATTAGTGTATTCTTTGATCTTTTGATTTGATTGATGGAATTTGGCCTCTTTATTTATACCCAACCTCATATTTATACTCAGTGAAACTGGATGACCACTTAAGAGTTTCTGAACATTGAGGTGGTAAAAGTTATATACAAATTGGAACTCGTGAATTACATTTTTTCATAAGAATGTATAGGGGTGCTAATTATGGACCTCTAATCCATCTTTACAAAGGGTGGCAATGATTAAGTTAAACATCAAATCAAATCATTTATTTACATTGTAATTACAGAAAGTGCTCTGCTGTATGTGTGTAGGATGCTCACCTATCCAGAGTGTACCAGCTTGCTGTACTGCTATTGCTGTTTCTTTTCAAAGCATTAAGATTTCCCTTCATTTGAACTAAGGGCTCCACCTGAACTCCCTAATTAGAAGAGGTGCCCAGATACTTTTGTCCATGTTTATTATCTACATTGATTTGTGATTACACCAAATTATGAATTTATAACTATCAATGACTAAAATTCTGTTATTAGCACTAGGCTTAAACTACTTTTTACTGCAAATGATTAATGTGTGTTTAGCCTTGAGAAATATACCATAGAAAGTCCTCCACTGTTGCACTTTTTAGACAGTCCCTTATTGAATGTAGCACCAGTAATGCATTTCTGACCCTCTATTTTCAATGAAATGTAACGAAGAACATTTTGAAATTCTTTTGATGTAAGGTAGATCATTCCAGACAAATATGACTAACCAGAGCCTGTAATGATGTGGTCGACCATTTAAACGACAAAAATCTAATCTCTCATCTAAATTTGTGTGTATGTTTTGGTAAGATTCACATTGTGAAATTCTAATTAAACTGTAGTTCTTTGTAGGATTACTGTAATGCCCTGCTGTCTGGATGTTCCAGAAAAGGTCTCAACAAAAAAGCTTCAATGCCAGAGCCCTTACAAATACTAGAAGATTTGACCATATCAGTCCAGTTTTATCAAACCTACACTGCCAGTTCAATTCCACTTTGAGTACAAAATTCTTCTACTGACATATACAGCTCTAAACGGCCCCTCAGTACCTGAGTGAACTTTTATTATGAACCATGACACCTACTTAGATCACAAGATGCTGGCTAAGAATGTACCTGGAATTAATAAAGTTACATCATATTATTATCATTGTTATTATTATTATTATTATTCATACAAAGCCCCCCAGCTTTGGAATAACCTTCCAGTCAGTGTTCAGGACTCAGGCACAGCCTCAGTTTTTAAGTCTAGGCTAAAAACCTACTTGTTTAGTCAAATTTTTGGTAATTAGTTTTTCCCATTAAAAGGTCTAGGGTTTCATGGACATAGAGTATTATGGTAAACTGGGAGTGTTGGTGCTGTCATCCCGCTGCTCTCATGCGTTCACTCAAATTTGCTGACAGTGGAGCGGAGGGGAGCTCAGGGAGCCCTCATGTCTTTGTTACTTTCTGGCTTGCCCTTTTAGTTAGACTGTAATAGCTAGGCCTGCCAGCATTACTGCTGCACTCTGTGAACACTGTACACTGTTCTAAACCACTCCTAACAGAACTGACTCCTTGTATGTTTCTTTGCTAAGCTGAACAACTTCCCGTCCTGTGTGGTCTGATGCTGTTCTGCTCATCACTTTCTGGGCCAGTTGAGCACCATGGAGCTTCCTGCTGTCCAACGCTGTGCAGAAAGCCTCACCTGTTTGCCACTAACTTTTCTGATGATACTGCTGCATGCACAGACTCAAACTATTTTATCGTAAACGTTGCTTCACCTGCCTCATAACATTCTGAGTGCTTCTCATATTCATATTAACAAAGGTGTACTTGGTACACATCTAGGTTTCAGCACCTACATGCTCACTGTCATAGTCAGTTAAGTGTTTTAAGCTCTAAAGTCAGGGTCAGTATAGTCAGTGAAAGCCTGAGGTAGTTCTTGAACATGGGGCAATCATTAGGAGCACAGATATCCTGTGGGTCTGTGTCAACAGATATGTCGTAGAACTAACAGTTCTGCCCAATCGAGGAACTGTCTTTCAGACCTGGTTCTGCAAACACTTCTCCAGCTCTTGGTGAATGCTTACTGTTCTGGATCGGCACGATCAATTCCCACGTGTAGGAGGGCTGAATGTTGACCACATGAAAAACACTTGATTCTCACCACTGTCCACTCATCAATCTGTAATTCACATCTGAAAGCCTTGCGAGACACAATATGGGCGCATGTACACAGGAACTAATTTAGTAGTATGTATAACAATGCATCAGATCTGGAGTTTTCACCTTGGCTGGATCATGACTGGCTTTATGAGCATGGTCATGTGCCTCCCAGACTGACACTCTCAAGTTCTCCAGGTAGGGAATGTGAGGTTCGTCTACACAGTCAGGGGAAGGTTGTGTGACTAGATCAAGCGGAGTGTCCAGTTTGCGACCGTACAACATTAGTGATGAACTGTATCCTGTAAGTGTCTCAAAAAGTGTGCTTGTGACCCACATATGAACAAATTGCTTTCAATGTGCAGTTCATATGCTTTGAAGCATTAGTTTGTGTGAGGTACGCTGTCGTCAGTCTGTGCTCGGTCCAAAGTGCAGACACATTGAGTTCGCAGATTAGGTAGGTTGGGGAACCATGACGCATGCACATTTAACTCATGAACTTGTTGGCTGCAATCTGAGCAGTGACTTCTCTAACAGCAGACCCCCCCCCACACATGTTGAAAAATAGTTTGAGGTGTATTTTAGAAGAGTGCTTTTATAGAAGAAGGCAACAACACTCTTAACTTTTAGTATAAGTTGATGTTGTAGTATCTAGGAGTTCTCTGTGTGCTCTGTTTTGCAGGTCTGTTATTGCAGGGGTCTTGGAATGTTTAGATTGGGGGGCCCTCTGGTTCAGAAGGCCCCATAGGGAGTAGGCCTCACTTTCACCCTTCTTTTCTAAATTCCAAATAGATGAGATCCCTTTAAAAAGAACCATATGTTCTGTCTCCTGTTTCAACAACAAGTACCATATATAAGCAGTAGGGATATTCTGTTCTGGAGGGGACACTTTAGAATTGGCACGGATCCTCTCTCAGGTACTTTATAGTGCTTGATATGATACTGTTTTACTTTGTAATAAACATCTTATGCAAGTAATGCGGTGTCAGCAGAGTTCTCCTTCAACATCTTCACATCATCGCTATTTAATAAACAACAAGTCAACAAAAAGCAAGACTATACATGTTTCCCCAAGGTGTGTGGGGCAGCAGACCCACAAGGGCTAACCAGTGTACTCCCAAGCTTTCTTGGGCTGAAAAGAAATCATAAGGCCAGCGGGCTTCTTCTGACTGGGTTTTGAGGGCTGACACACCATGCAGGAAGCAACGTATCTTTTGACATCTAAAGGCATTTTGGGCCAGAAAAATCTGAGTCGCAATCATGCCAATCTCTTTGTGACTCCTAAGTGTCCAGCTGTGAGATGATCATGGTAGTACTTCAACAGAGCCGTTCTTAGGGACAAGGGAGCAAAAAGCTTTAACAGTTTCATGGGGTGCAGTGCACATGTGGCTTCCGGGTCACAGTAGAACCATCCTGAACAGCATACTTGTGGATTTCGTCCCTCTTGCTTTCATTGCTGGGAACGTTCTCTTAGTAAACATGCCAGTTAATTGGTCATCCAGCAGCAGCTGTCACAGATGTTCTCGATCCGTGGGCATGATCAGAGGTTCGGCATGGAGATCCACACTGCTGATAATTGTAAAGTCAAGTTCCCTCACTGGGCAGTGGGTAACAAGATAGAGCATCAGACACTTTGTTCCCTGCTCCAGACTTGTGGAACACACTAAAGTCGAAGTCTTGAAGTTGCAGGGACCACCTAGTGAGTCTTCCTGAAGAGTTAGATCAAGACATAAACCGACGTAGACTGCTGTGGTCAGTAAAGATGGTCACATGAAGACCCCTGACATATGGCCTGAAGTATTCCAGTATGTCCTCCCTCCTCGGAAGTTTTCCGTCCATTTGCTAGTCTCCCTTTTTTCCTTTCTTGTCAACACCACACA
The DNA here is from genome assembly GCA_023558415.1 of Piaractus mesopotamicus. Taxonomy (NCBI): domain Eukaryota; kingdom Metazoa; phylum Chordata; class Actinopteri; order Characiformes; family Serrasalmidae; genus Piaractus; species Piaractus mesopotamicus. Next base: position 6,814 of record JAILXH010195403.1, on the reverse strand, counting down.
TAACAACCCCATAATCAAGAAAGTGAGATTCACCTTCCACTTGTGTGTTACCGGTGGATGAATCAGTATTGGCATATGTCAATGTGTTTGGAACAACACTGCAGCTTGGGCAAGTGCGAGATGTAAAGCCAGGTAAGGAACAGTTAAAGCATTTTTTTTCCTCATGGACTTTTGTGCTTCTCTGGGGACTGTTCTGGGTAGCATGGGCCAAGCACAGAGTGCAGTTTATGGGTGTGCATCAGCAGATCAAACACAGAGGAGATGGGCAGGGCGTGAAGTGCAACTCTGTATTTTTAAGCGCTTATCTCCCGATAATTGTAACTTGTTCCTGTCCTGGTGGTGGGCACCTCAGTTTGTCCAATTCACTGAGCATATAAGCCACAAAGGTAGGAGGAGTCTTATTCTGGAAATGTTCAGGCTCCATCTTAGAAAGGCATATAAGCTTAACTTTAGTTCCAGTAGAAATTTGAGCAGTCTGTACTGACTGATGAGACCAGGTCCAGAGAAAAAATTAAATGAGGCAGATGAAACACAAAGCACATGGAGCAAATACCAACCAGTGACTTGCACAAACATTACATTGGTGGTATTCCAACCAGTCAATTTATTTACTAGCTGACCACACAAGCCAGATCTCATAGATTCATTTTTCCGTTCATACATAAATCAAGAACCAGCCCCAATGCCCAGTCATAGTGTTACTCACAGAAATAAAGGTAAAATAAATGATTATGGTCCAGTGACCTCTTGTGTTACAGCACAAACCTTCTCTCTCTCTCTCTCTCTCTCTCTCTCTCTCTCTCTCTCTCTCTACCTACAGCATGGCATGAAATGAAACTTATGATTTGCAAATCAAGGCAATGATTAGTTGTAACTATACTAATGCAAAATGCAAAGCAATGGATTGACATTGAGTATTGATTAAATATTGAATTTCAAATGTTGGTTAGCTAGGCAATATTGTTGCACATCTCTCAGTAAATAATAACCATCAAGTATTCAGCCAAGCCATAACATAAATAGTATTTTGCATTTGAAAATCTATAAAAGGAAATCTGGGGGAGCCAGTTTAAATGGACCTGATGCGTCTGATAAAATTAATGATAGTACTAACTAATGTCTCAAGTTATTTGCTTAAGTTTGTAAGTACATGAGTAAATATTGATTAATTGATAAATATTGTCTGTTTATAAATCACTCTGTTCTGTATAGGTCTACTTATTCTATTCTAAAAATGTTTTTAAATGATCAGTTGTTGTTAAGAGCTTAATATCATTTCTTGTAAATGTCAACATTGTTATGTTAGGTAAATTAGAAAAGTAAAGTGTTTTTGAATATTAACAGCAATTAATGATCATGTGGGACGAAGACTGAAGGGACCACAGAATAACATTAAAGGAGCAGTAGGTTCTAGCTGCTTTCTGTTCATCCTATTGTACCAAAATGTGACAAAACATTAAGAGGGAGTGCCCTAAATAATGGGAGTGATAGGAGCTAAAAGGCTAAAGGTGTTTCACCAGCTGCAGCCACCAGAGGGAGGTTCCCCCTAGGAATTAGAACAGCCAGCATCACCTGTCACCAGCCTGCTTAAAGGTGCAGTGGGTAACATCTAGTGGCATCTAGTGCTAAGGTTGCAGATTTCAACCAAATGAATCCAGCTCCCTCATCTCTTCTATTCCAAGCATGTAGTAGAACCTACAGTGGCTGTCAGATTTTCCATCCTGTTCAGATTTTGTTTTGCTTCTTTATGTTTTTGCATCTTTGATGACGAGGATTCACCCTCCTCTGATATTTCTTGTACTAAATAAAAATTATGATCCTCCATTTGTCAGAATGAGGGTTCTCACAACACAAACCACTGATTCTTCTTTCTATGTCTTCCAACAAGAGCTACAGTAAAACCAAATTCAAGCTGCCGCTTTAAAGTAAAAACGCAAAAGGAACTCCCTACAGCCAGTGTTTAGTTTGTCCATTCTGAGCTACTGTAGAAACATGGCAGTGCAACATGGCGCCCTCTGTTGGAAGAGGAACCACTCCCTATGTAGATATGAAGGGTTTATCGTTACAAGTGATGCTCAGTCTTGAGTTGACCTGCCATGTGCATATATCTCCTGACTAAGCCGGTAATTTGGGTATTTCTTCTCTAACTGCTTCCAAGTTGTCTATTGGCCTTTTCAAGCTTTTCTCTCGGAGTCACACTTTGTCTTAGTGTAAGTATAAGAAAAGAAAAAGAATAAAAGGGAGAATCTTATTTTTCTCCTTTCTTTTCCTTTTTTAATCTCAGCCTTTCTTTTACTTTCCTTTGGCAGTGGGCAGTAGCTCAGTAGGAACTCCTAGACCCCTCATGCTTGCAGCTCCGGTTTGCAACTACAGTGGGGCTAGTCTAAGTTTCTGTTCCTATAAATTCTAAGTAATATTTCTTGAGGTTTAGACAACGTAAAATTGCTTCTTGAGTTCTTATTGAGTTCTTTTGAGATTTCCCTCAGTCTTCGGTCGCTCTGTGCTTGGATCCACTCACAGCCCTCAGTGGAAGGTTTACTCAGTTAGCTGTGGTTGTCTGTACCCCAGAGGCCTGGATTCAGTCCACACATTACAGTGTTAAATATGTTCCTAGATATTCTTGAAGCAACTTTAATTTTGGGACAGCAGAAGTATATTTTACCATACTAGGGAGTTGACTTTTATTTTATCCACAGATGCTATACTTGCTATTTGGCTGCTTTCAAATAGCTTTGAGTCATTTCTGAGACAAAACCAAGCTCAAACAAGCAACATGAGGAATTTGGTAATATCTATGAAAGTGTTTGTTCTGTTTTTAACAGGTAATCAATTCACATACAAATGCTGCTGTACCAGTGTGACTGGTGTGTTGGCATGTAAGTAGATTCTTCAGCAGTGTTTGTGCATCACTCAACTAATATTTCTAACTCTTTTCTTTGTGCTTGGAATTTAGCAGAGTGTAAATAACAGTGTTTGTGATATTGTAAAATGACATTTTCTGCACAGTTCATGAATTTGTTCTATGTGTGTCCTTCATGTGGGAATTCTGTTTCGCAGTGTGTACAGTGTGTGTGGGTTTGTTGAATGTACATTATTGAACCTATGAATTTTGCAGTAATTTTGCTTCCAGGTCATTCTACTATTGCAGTGGCAAATGGTGTCACCATGAAATGAAAGCCATGAAAATTAGCTCTAAATAAGAATAAACCACAGAAAGTCGATGATTTTAGTCATGTTGTGCAGCCTGTCATGTTAGCAAATTCACAGACACTAAATATTTTTCTTTTATGTGAAACAGCTAATTTGTATGGTCATTTTTCAGTTAAACTGTAAAAATGCATTATAGTCTATATTAAAATTATTTTAAATATGTAAATACACTTTTATTTTTGTAATAAATCTTGTTCCAAGTTTTTTGTGTCAAATTATTTTTTTTATGAAAAAATGCTATTAAAAAAACAAGAAAACAAATTTTTTAATAACTTTTTGTGTGGACATCTCAAAGAAAGAAAGAAAACTCAGTCTTTTTGATATTTCTGATACGTTTGTATGTGTCACAAAAACATTGCGTCAGCGGTGTTACTCTTGAAACAGCAAGCTATTTTAAATTTGAAATAAAACAATATAAATGCAATATTTGTAATTTTCTACATACAATGTATGTGTCAGTGGACTATATTTTTGGGAAATCTCAGGTTTTCTTAATGTTGCCAGCAGTGATACTGTCATTGTCAACTTTACTGATGCTGTTCAGTATAACAGACTGTTTAACGTTTGAAATACACATGAACATTTTTATCACAGAATGATTTCCACTAGAAATTAACTGAAGAAATGAAAAAAAATACTATGCAATAGTTAGTCAATTAACTGCTGATTTCAATGAGGCAGAAAAAGTGAAAAGATATACATAACATAAAAATATCACCTATATTAGACATATTAGAAAGTCAGTAGTTTCGTGGTAACCTAATATAATCTGGCAAATGTCTTACATAGACACAGTAAACAGAGGAACCCTAGGAGAAATACACCTTTTGATTATATGTACAAAATACTCTACCATCACAGTCAGCTCCATATTTACTGGCACCCTGGGTAAAGATCAGTACAAAGGCAACCTAAAAATGTCGTTGTGGGTCATCAGCTCAATCTCACACTGAAAACATGAGAAAAAAATCAAGCCTTTAATTGATCCAAATATTGTATCAACATAAACATGTGTCTTTGCCTACGCAACTTCACTACAGCTCTGGTTGTTTAAACTTCTTAATTATGGCCCTAACAGTGGATAAGGGCTTTTTCAAGCATGTAGCTGTTTTTATTATTTTATGAAGGTCAACACACTTTATATTATATAAAAATTTAATTTGTGTATTTCTAATCTTTTCCATGTTCCTAAACTCTCAATGGAAGAAGTGAAATATAAATGGGAACATGTGTAAGTTACATTTTGTTCATGAGAATTTATAGGGGTGTAAATAACTCTGATGCCTGAGGCTTTGCTAAAAATGATTTTGTGAGAAAGATTTTTGTTTTCTTTGATTACATTTACTTCAATTTAAGGTTCTATCATTTTCTCATATTTTCAGTGTGAGACTGACATAATTACCACAAAGACATGTTTCATTTTTTTCAAGACATTTTAAATTCACCTTTACAAAGGGTGGCAATAATTAGGTTAAAACACCAAATTATTTTTTACAGTGTAAATACAGTGAGGAGAGTGCACTGTTGTATATGTGTAGGAGACTCACCTATCCAGAGAGTAGCAGAGCCTTTGCTACTGCTGTTTCTTTTCATAATGGCTTCAGTGCAGTAATCAGCTTTTCATCCCTCAAATCTGCACAAATACAGGAAAAATAATAGAAGTCAAATTGAGAAAAAGAAATGAAACTACAGATGTACAGAGTGGGAGAGAGTTGAAATCAAAAGGAAATTCCACAGTTTTATTTCTGCATAATTAAAAAGAAACCATGACTGAAAAACACACATCAAAGTAAGTCTGTAGTTTACCGGTTAACATCAGAGTTAGCCAGATAAAATGTGGGAAAAGGCTTTGTGGTCAGATAAAAAAAAAAAAGGTATTTTTTTGCAGAAATTCAAAGCGCTATGTGTGACACAAATCTAACACTGCCCATTCCTTGACAAACACCATCGCTACCATCCCATCTTGTTAAAACTGAAGGACAAAGGGACGATGCAGGGAGAAACTGCAAGACAATCAAGTATATGTGCCACTGTTTAAAAATTGCGGTTGACAAGTATCATTCAACCAATCTGAACAACCTGGATCAAATCTGCAGGAACAACAGGCGAAAATCATTCAAACAGTGCACAAAGCTGGCAGAAACGTCAGACTACAAAGTGTTACTGCAGCAAAAGATGGCTCTACTGAGTAATAGTCTGAAGGGGTTGAATACTTACACAAGCAGAATTTTTCTTTTTTTTTTTTTTTGAAGATCTACTGACAAATAATGCATTTTGACTTTGAAAATTTACCTTAAAAGCACACTGGGTTGCAGTAAGATTACGGTCTGCAACAGTCTGTGTAAATGTTCTTTGTAATCCAGACGAATCTCATGACTTTTAAGGGAATGTAATGCTTTTACAAGGCACTGTACATCATGTAATTATTAACCAAATTACACCAAATTAAAGGAATAATGAACAATACTGAGAACAGTTCAAATACTTTACATCATGACCCCCTCAACTGAATGAACTCTAATGGTCTAATGCTTATTAGCAATTATTATAACAAAAGAGTGACGCCCCAGAGAATAAATAACCAAACAAATAAACACAAAAACAACCAACCACTGATAACTTTCCACTTTTGAAATTTGTTGCTTTTAAACCCACAGAGAATCATTAAATTATTAACTCTTAGTAAAGTTTTTACCGTGTTCATGTAATTTTATTTCATTTTATTCATTTATATAAGACATAGAACAATATGAGTTATAACACCTCATTTGTACAAATTTTAATGTAAGAACTGAAGAGCATTCTAGAACCTCCAAAAGCAGTGATCTTACCTGTCGGCCTCGAGAGTGTATGAGAGGAGGTTAGCTTAGGTTGAGGTTTTGTCTTTATGGGAGGGGGACACATCATAGCCTGGGGTCATCCTGAATCCCCACCCTTCCAAATGACATGACTGATAATGTAATAATAATGACAATTATTATCATTATATGGCTTTACAACAACACAATAACAACATCAACAATAATAACTACAATAACAGTATAACTTAATAACAACAACAACAATGATGATAAGGAAGAATTTCATATTTCAGCTTCAGTTTTCACAACTACATATTCAAATAGTTTGGATTTCAAGTCACTGTGACTTTCAGGGTTAAAAAGAAAATTTATGGATTTAGCAGATTAGGAGCACATTTTGTACCCATTCCTTATTTTTAAACACTGAAAGCATTTTAGTCAGCTTGGGGCAGTTTTTTAAAAGGCATGTCTGTTTAGGTGTGTTCATTTGAAGTCACAGTGAAAGCCCCACAGGGCAAACTGTGAAGGCTCTCCTTTTCTTCATCCATTTTCTCTGTCATGATGCAAAATGCAGTCTCTAATACCCTTATATTATGCAACTGGTTTGAACTTCAGACCTGTGCTTTAAATAGTTTTGCACTGTATTTTTAAGTATGCACTAGCATGCTCTAATCCATATTTTATACAGTGATAGAAAACACAGCATCTCACAGAAAGTTCTGATTCTACTGTTGGATTATATTAACTATATTACTATCATAATCAATAAGAGATCCATAATCATACACTAAAAAGCTGATTGA
>JAILXH010195387.1:10457-23024 GCA_023558415.1 Piaractus mesopotamicus | reverse complement strand
ACTTGGAGGTGGAAGTCAATTTTGAAAGACTAAAAGCGCTTTAGGGTGTTTGATTTATTTATTTATTTTTTCCACAAGCTGGTTTTTCACTTCAGTTATTCATTCAACAAAGAAAAAAGTTTAATACATTTTTGAAGTCAGTGCTACACCGTAAATGCTAGCTAAGACCGCATATGTATTTATTAGCCCTTAGATCAGGGGCTAGCAGTCAGGTTTGCTCTATTGTGGGAGAATTCTCTGTGTTTTTGTGATGCATTTTCGTAGTGCGTGTTGGGTATTTTAGTGAGAGAACGTTTACGGATAAAAACACAAAAATGATATAAATTCTATGAAACTGATGAGCCTAATGGATGCTAATAGATAATAAAATAAATGCTAGTGATGCACAGAAGTAAACATTTCTGGCTGAAGTTTAGGCTACAGAACGTGCCTGTGGAATCCAACCAATCCAACGACTTTCCTTTCTGTTTGAGTTGTTTTGTGGTGCATTCTGTTTATCAGGTTGTTTTTTTTTTTTGAGTGATATAAAAGCTGTAGGTGTTGTGCTGCCTCTTGGTACTTGGGATAAACGGATTATAAATCGCTTGTCTAACGTCCCTCGTAGAAACCGAAAGTGGGTCCATGTGGTCGTTTGTCCTATTCAATCTTATGGGTTTTTTTTTGGCAAAAAATGATCTCCACTGCTAAGTAATCCACTGCTAAAATTTCATGATAGTGACAGGCGAGTGAATCCGTGATGGTCAACAATCTGCATGTATTAGTTCAACCAAAATTATTTGCTGGCTCATTTATAGCATCTGAAGTTGGTCTGGATGCTCACCGCACACACAAAAATAGTGATTTGTTATCAGGTTAGCCGAAGACTTCAATGTGAACACCAATTTTGTGATAACAATCAACAGTGTATTTTGACAGCTGTCAGGTACATGTTACTGAGCATTATTACCCAAATACTACAATACTGGCCTATTAAACAGCTTTCAGTAATAAAGATCAGGTGTAAACCAATAGTGTGTTGCTCCTCATTTGAAATTACAGAAGCTAACCTGTGTTTACAGGTGCGTGTAAGGTTAGTAATGTGGTGCGCCAGGTCTAGTTCAGGAATTGGCGTCTTTCTTAGGCCGGCTCACTGAGGTAAAGGGTAGCTGCATCCATCTGAGCACCATCTCATCAATAATTCAGTACATAGCACTGTGTATGCACCACCCTGGAGTCTGTAGTAGGCTGAGTACACGTGCCTTTTAAGATGTTGGCCTACATACAGCATTAAATCTCAAACAAATACTCCTTAAGCCCATACAAATTATGTCCTTTTTAAGCTCTGTACTAAATTTTCATTAGGCCTTTACTCTTGACCACAAAATGAGGTCTTTTTTTCTGCAGCAAATGTCATTGCTGTGCTGGCAAGCAGCCTTTTATATTTTCTTTAATTTTCTTTTGTTTACAAAATGTATCTATGGCTTCAGTCTATATGAGTCTTAGATCACAGTGTGTTGCCTAGTTCTCATTGCTGAGTGGCTGCCCTACAGCAGGGTTTCTTACGCCCAGACATGGTTACTGTGTCAGTGATGAATCAGCACTACTGGAAAGGTGGCATTCTGGCCAAGAGCGTTTCCAGGATTTCAGGATGCCCTCTTAAAGCTGTTATCATGGGAGATCTAAAAAGAGTCAACAAACTGAACTACAGCTAGAGATGTGTTTTTGTTTTTTTGTTTTTCTGCACATTGATGTTATTTGAAGCCTTTGTTGTTTCGGTACTAAAAACTACTACTCATTAATTTACAGCTATTACCAAAAGAGGCTGAAAATACAAATGCTGTGTGTAAACTGTTGATGGAAAATGAACTGTAATCTGTTTGTTAATATAAAAAAGATAATAGAATCCCTTTGTTTGGCTTGCTTGGAGTGGTTTGGGGAAAAAAATATTTATATACTTAATTTTCCACTTGTCTAAGCTGCAGCTGATCAGCCAAGACACTTTTGCTGTTTTTTTTTTTAAATTTTTTAGTTTAGGCAAACGTTGCTAACACAAGAAGTAAATAGATACACAATTTTTTTTTTTGTTGTATGTCCTCAAAACTGTCTAGGTCCTCATTAAGGTCACACAGACTTGTCAAAGTGGTTTAAGATACCATATGACTTACAGTGAACTGAAAACAAAACTTCACCGTGTGAGTAAATAAAGTGGGCAGCTGTTTTAGACAAGGTGCTGACTCCACTTTGCGTGTACACGTCACACTGACATATGGTTGGTCTTGAATTCTAAACTGAATATGTTTATGTGTATCTGGTTTTTAACCAGAAACAGCAGAAAACAGGAATGTGATCTGGGGTGCATGTGTTCATGATGTGTATGTGTGTATTTAACAGTTGATTATGTTTCTAGGATGCCCCTTTACTTTAAATAAGAAATATATATTGAAAGCAACATTATGTAATGTATTTTACTTTATTTAAAACGGCTTCAAAATCCTTTTGGTACAGTGACCTTATACTAGGAAGAATGGTGTTTCTGTCATTGCCACTTTGGGAATGTCTGCTGTAGCACTATGTAACTTTGGAGGAGGAGGCACGAAACCTCTCATGATTACAGCTTAACACCACGTCTTACAACAGCTATGGCTCCTCAGCTAGCTATAAGAAGAAGCTAGCTCACTTCTCCCGGTACGGATATCGTAGTAGAGGCTGCGAAGAGACTGATGAAGACGTTGTTGGAGGAAGCGAGGAAGAGAAAAAGAGAAAGTGGGGCAAGAGTAAATCTCGGACTGGTTTTGGTCTCACGGCCAATGGTAAAACAGCAATCTGACAGCAGAGTGTACATCCCTGTCAGTGTTATTTCTGAAAGATTGTGATGCAGGCTGTAACCTTATCTGTGCCATCCCTGTCCCTGAGTTTTGTAGTTTTTCTAGATACCAAAAGTCATCTTACCCCAGTCTCACTTCAGGCTAGCAAGCGAAGAAATAAATTCATCTCACGGCAGAAAGTTTGGTCAGTTTTTGTCAAACTCACGCCAAATAAGCCTTTTTTCAGAAAAAAAACTCTCAGTCACTTGTCCTGTACTGGAGTCCCGTACTGGAATCCCGTACTCTTGTGCTTACATCTACAACCATCAGACACTGCTGGAATTTGGTAAATATTAGTTATTCCTGCTAATACCACCAGCTACTGATAGCTGAGGACCAGACCCCAAGACGCCAGTGTCGTCTGAAGCAGCTGACTGGGTGAAGTGGCCAAGCAGACGGTTTGAGAGGAAACAGAATTGCGGCTAGTTTATATTACTCGCATATGTTAAAAAGAAGCTGGACAACTTCAAACTGAGACTGATTTTGAACTGACTGCTGCATTTTTATTTACACTTAAAATATGATTAAAGCATCACTGACTGTCATTCAGCCATTCAGCAAACAGGCTAACATTACCGTGTTTTGCGCTGTGCGTTGCATTATCTGTGCTATTGTGGGGCATATCGGTGTCGAGGTTAAGAGAAAACTCAGACCTTTACAAAGAACTTCAACTGTTATACAGGATAAACAGGTATTCCACCCACTACTAGAGTAAGTCCTACTGTGTCCAAAAATTGGATGCCAAACACGTGTTATGTGAGTGACTGACTACCTCTTGAGTAAGTGGAATTGTAGATGTGTAGATTATATTAGACTGAAACATTGCCCAAGTGAAGGCCTTCTGTTTAGGCCTGCTTAATTTGAGATTACTTTGATTCATTGCTCGCAGTTTCTCCTTTGTTGCTAGTCAGTTCATTTTTCACATGCAACGTGTCAGTCATACAGTGGCTGTTCTGGGTTATGTGAATTCTCCCCCCCCCCTCTTCTCTTTCCCCAACTGTAAATACCCTGCTTGGTTGCTTGGCTTAGTGCAGCATTCTTGTTGATGGCAAGCAAAAAAGAAATGTTGGCTCCGCCCTCATGATTTATGTGGAGTCAGCATATTATCAGATCGTATCAGGACACGTCTACGTCTCAGTACGGATTAAAGAAATATCAGAGATATTTGAGTAAAGGCAGTAATGCTTTATCTGGGCAGTTCTGCAGTGGTGCAGTTGAGGGTTCAGATGTTTACCCAAACATCTGCAGATGTGATTGCCATTAGCCGCAAGCTTTGCTGTGAAGCAGTCTTAATGGAGAGCAGACAGCTGTAAACGAAGAGCTGTAGAGTAGCTTCTTCTTGCCAATAAAGAGTGTTGAGCAACTGGTTGTCACTTTTTTTCTTTCCAAGATTCATGGCTAATTTGATCGTTTTGACATGATCATGAAGGCAAGTCATATCCTGCTCCAGCTCCTAATGGCACACACTAGCCATGTAGGTGTAGTTCAGTGTTCATGTTTGAAACCATCAGGGGAGACGCAGCATCTCTTGGACACATGTAGAGTCAGTCCAACATATGGCAGCACTTTGTGGTGAGAAGGCCAGTGTGAGCACATTGTAGCATTTTGTAGTCTTTTACAGCATCTCTGGTGAAGAACAGTGAAATAAAAGTTCTAAGGAACAAAAAAAACATTTAAATAGGTTTATTGTGTGGAAAAGCCAACACAGATAATTCAGAAGTTCCTTACACAAGTTATTTGTGTGAAAATATTTTCATTTATGAACAGGCAAGGCAGGTTTATTATATTTGCCCAGTGCTTGTTGTAAAACTGACTTTGCTTCTTGCTCTGGGTTGAATATCAGCGGCTGTGAACTGTAACATGTGGCAGGGGACTTATTAGCTTATTATTAACTTATTAACACCGTTGTTATTAGACACATGCAGCATGTAGGGGAGAGAGGGGCACTGCGTAGCATTTTTTTTGCTCAACAGTTTTCAAAAATGTTTTAGCAAGATTATTGGCAAGCAGCCTACACGTCTCTGCTGCAGATGAAAATGTAAAGTTTGTTTTGATTACTTTCCAATTGCGAAGAATTCAGCCGAAAGTCGCGTGAGTACAGATGATACAACTTGCCCCACAGGAAGGACAAGTTTTGTACAGACTGAAAGGCTGGTTGTAACATCAGCTAGATGTTCTGATAAGTTGGTTCATGCACAGTTAATTGTATCAGTGTAGTTTTATATTGTTTAAATCAGACAAACTTTTCAGTCTGAATATATGAAAATATTTGTATCGTAGTGAACATGATTAGTAAAAAAAAAAAATCAAATTTGGCAAATGTTTTTTTAGCACGGTTGGAACAGTAAGTCTACACAAACAGTAAGTCTAACTATAGCACAACTATTGAGGGAACATTTACATTGTTCCTTGATGAATGAAAAATGTACCTGCACAGAACCTTTATTTCTAACAGTGTAGGTGTGAATTCAGTTGTCAGAAAACGTTTTAGCCAAACGTTGCTTTCACGATACACAAACAAGGTTTCAAATCGCATACATGTATAACCACCAACAGCGTACGCTCAGAAGAAAGGTACTAAACTGTCACTGGGACAGTGCCCCTCTTGTCACTGGGGTGGTACCCTCAAGGGTACATCTCGGTACCTTTAGTCAGGGAACATAACTGTACCATAATCCACTGAAATTATTTTCTAAGTTGCATTGACTCCACACACCCCGTCTCGTCACGTGGGGAAAAACTCACTTTAGGTGCTCAATTTGACCTTAAAATCACTGTTGTACCTTTAAGGGAACATTTACATTGATTGTACCTTTATGAACAAAAAATGTACCTGCACAGAACCTTTATTTCTAACTGTGTACCGTGATTTTAAAAACATACATTCAGAACATAACTTTAAAGATGTTGGTGTTTTGGTAAAATACAATGTCAGTATGGCCTTAATAAAAGGCCGGGTAATTATCATGAAAACATTTTTGTATCTGCACTTGCCTAATCAAGACTGGTCAAGACTCCTGTGGTCTATGTTTAAGAAATATGGTGTTCAACAGTATCTAACGTGCCATTTATTCAAGGACTAGACTTGATATGTATCTTAGATACCATCACTTCAAGCATTAAAAACTGTCTGAAAATGTTCGTTTTCATGGAAGTGAGACCCCCAGTCAGGCTGAAGATGTCCTTAAAACAGTTCCAAATGCTTTTCCCACAGTAGAGGATGTGTAGCTCCGGAACGCTGCACTAGCAGGTGTAGGAGATGTGGATGTGATTCTGGCGTCCTCAGGATGTGCTTCCTTCTCCAGCCATCAAGCTGTTCTGAGAGGGCACCCCTCCCCCAGGCTAGACTTCTGCTGCTAAACCCAACAAAAGGGAGTGTTCCTGTTCTTCACCCTCGTCCTCCGTTGATCCTTGGACCCAATACAAAGCTTCAGCCTGACTTTCCATCTCTGTACAACTGGTCCTCCAAGAGCTGCATATAGATGATTGTGCAACATTATGAAATGGGCTCAGAAGAGTCAGCCACAGGAGGGATAAATGTATGTGAAGGTGGGGTGGACTACTGCTGGGTGGCTTCCTCTGGACCCACTGCAGGGGCTCCATGCTCATGCTTTATGGATAAAGGTGGGGGATGGGTTGGGGGAGGCCCAGACCCTTCTCTGTGGATATTCCCTTCCTTTCCTCCTTACTCAGCACTTATAGGGTGGCAAGTCTAGATGGATTATAATGTGAGCGTCTGTTTTTGGGGGTGGGTGTTTTGGTATTGTGCATGTTTCACTTCTCTACTGGATGCTCAGTTTGCCAGAATCCAGTAATACTCTGAACTCAAAAGCAAAGCTGTGTTTATACAATAATGAAATCTGTTTACATAACATGGATTACTGGTGAGCTTGATGTTTCATTCAAGCTCATTGAGCTTGATAGTCGTCCTCATCTCCCTGTCCTTTAAAGGTGTTGAGCAGCAGACAGCAGTGTTGGCAGCTGTCAATAAAAAAACAGTGCTCAAAATAATAAAATAATTCAGTCTTTTTGGCTGCTCTAGGCTCTGTAAAATGTTTAAACTCTAATTATGTGGACCACCAAAAATAAAAAAAAGTAAGCGCAGAGCATAGCAGGAAGCCATATCCTAGCCATATCAGTGCATAGCTAGCTAGCTACACACCAGAGACCCACTGCAATACTAGCTCATTAGGGATGCATGTAGGTGCATGAGTACTTGGTTAACTGTTCAAAGTGCCAGTTTTCAGTAGAGTTAATGTAGTTAGCTAGGCTGTGACTAACTGCTGTAGCTGTCATTGACTGTTTTAGGTAATAACCAAAAACAGTGAAAAGACAGTTATCGGTTCTCAGTGTTACTTCGACAAACTGACATGCTGGCTTATCGTCACCTTTTACCATTTCGCCGGTTAGCTCTAGTTTTACCATTGCCTCATTAGCATATTTAAAGCAGCCTCTTTTACTTAAGTGCAGTGATCAAAAGATTCCCCTTGGCTCTTTTTTTTCACTAGCCACGTTTACATGCAGCCTAACAATCCGTTAATAATCCGATAGCTCAATAGGAATAGAATACGTCCATGTAAACATCTCAATCTAGTAGTCTAGTCCGATTGAGGCCATTCGGAATACAATTTCTATCCGATTGAATGAGGTGGAAAGTTTCCAGTCAGAACGTGCAAGTACGTTCTGAACATGTTCGTTGCGTCAAAAGTTTATAACGTTCAACACGGCGGGAGCAGAAACTGGTCTGCAGTGGAGATGGAGTTTATGCTTTGAACTTCAAAAGATGGCGGTGGGACGAGCGCCCAGCTTATGTGTCTCAGAACTCGACGTCTTCCTCTCGCCACTTCCTTTAAGTACATATGAAGTACGTTTTTCTAAATCTGACATACTTAAAGCAATTCAAAACACAAGCGTGCCAACTGAAAACTCATCTCACTCGGACTGGACCTCACGTGATGTTGGCTGTCATGGTAATGTTTACTCTAAGTGGCACTCCACGCATGTCCGTCATTTTGGATCGGATTACTTGTATTGTGCATGTAAACGAAGATTTTTCATCAGATTGTTGAGTAGAGTGAACATATAAACACCTCAGTCTGAATCTGTAATCGGAATTTATTCAAACGGATTGGCAAAAATCCTTGCATGTAAACACAGCCACTGATAAAACATACTTTCAAAACCTCTGTGAGTTACAAAATTCCCACTAATGCATGAATAACTGATTTTGAATTTTTTTTTTTTTTGTAATTTTTATTTATTTATTTATTTATTTGCTACCTAGCTCCAGGAAAGCAGTTTGCCATATTTGTGTTACAGTACATTAATATCAGAGGAGGGAGACTTTTCCACCTTGTGGTTAACCACACATCCATCCGTTTACTCAAATATCAAAATAAGTCAGAATGCACAACCCTGTTGATCAACCACAATGTCATTTTTGAAGTAGTAACTCAGAAAATGACTACTGCTGGCACTACCTATGATGACTTACACTGCTACACAAATCAAGAAGTGAAAGATGGAAGTGCAGAAATTGAAAAAATAGGGATTTTTAAACCTCCAATACAGATACCAATACCTGATCCTTATGTATCTGCCAATAGAGTGTCCTAATACTGAACCAAACTATCTAACCTAACCCAACCTTGAAAGGTGCTTTTAAATCCTACTATTTATACAACTTATTTGTGTCACAAATAAAGCATTATAAGCCAGAATGAATGTTCTACCAGTTTTGCCTGCACTTTCAACGAAGGTTAGCCTTGCAGTCACTTTTGGGTTTATTGGTCTCTCCCCATTCAAGTAGACAGACACCTGCACTCGTACAGCTGAAAAAAGCACCTTCCTATTACTACTATGATTATTTCCAATGATTCAACATCAGTGTTGATTTCCAATGCAGGATGGTTCAAGGCCATGAAGAGTGATGCCGACTTTGCTCTATGCCTCCTGGGCAGATAGCTATTTTGCGTAGCACCTTTGATTTTAAACTGTGCAGCTGACATAGCTAAGTAGTTAGCATTAATCTTAGCTTGTTAGCTGACTAATGTATTTGAATTTGGCCACAAACTATGCGGGCTATAGCACTTCCTAAAAGCATTAGCTACTATCAAATTGGACGCAGGGCTGTTATGTTCGTTAGTCAGAGTTTCGTGTGGGCTGTGTGGAATTTAGCTGTGTGGAAGTCCGTTCATGTAATTTTACTTGTGACAATCGATTACAGTCGATTGCAGCTCAGCGCCAGGCATTCTAAGCAAGGCAGCATGTATGCATGTGTTTTGGGGAGCACTGAAAGGAGCGTAGTGTCAGCTAATGTCTATCAAAGTTGCGGAGAATGCCTTGAAGTGCCGTCTGTGGCTTTGGCGGTTCGGTATCGTTCTCCCGCTGATCGTGCTCTCACTTGGAAGGAAAGTGATTCAAGCATCTGAAGCATGGACCGTGTTTCTAAATTCAGTAAAACACAGTGAATCTACCATAATTCCCCTAGACAGTTTCCTGGGGGTTTGCCTAAGTGTGGTAAGCGCTTTGATGAAGACTACCCCTGCTGACATGCCCAGACATGATTCTGTGAGAGCGCAGCTCAGTCTTATTTTTAGCTGCATTATTCACTTCTCACTGTTGCTGTAATGTCATTCTGCTGGCTATTTAGACGATCCCTATCTGTTTAGGGGACATCACATTTGACTGCGTGATCCTACATTACTAGAGATAAGAAAACAACCTTTTACCAGTCCTCTGATGGCGTGAGAGGGGAAGCGAAACGGGAGAGCGTCTGTTCTGAACAATAGATACAGCCTTTAATGGTCCAGTGGGGCTCTCAGAAAACATTCCTTTCTCATAAAGGTAAAATGGAATCTGCTGTGTGCTAATGTAAGCTCGCAGTCGGTGAGGGGAGGATGTTATTGGTGATTAGTCATCTTCCCCTGCACCCACTCAGCTGAGGGTGTGATCAGTCCATTTCTTCTTCTCTGTCTCTCTCTGTTTGTGTTGTCACACGCTTAAACTTGCGACTCTTATCAGCATGAGGGGAGGGACTCTTGCAATGGAAAATCCACATATTAGCCCAGATTAACACCGTTGTTGTTATGGTCATGTGTCTTGCAGTATTTACACTCGAAATAAATAATGGTCGTAAAGAGGAGAAAGTTGAATGTCACGGCTTGGGACTTTCCACTTTTAATATGTGGTACGCGGGCATGAGAAGGAAAGCTGGAAATCAAAATAGTGTGGCAGTTTTTTCCCCATTTTCCTTTTTTTCTTTTCATTGGGAACTTTCAGTAGGAGGCTGACACTGAGAAGGAGAGGCTTGTTGACAGCTCATCCCCACGATGCCACTTAGCCCCTTTCTCCTTTTTGCACCCTCCCAGTGCCAGGCCAGGCTGTGGACAGGCATGTTCCACACACTAGAGCTTGAATATTTGTCCGAACGCAACAGGATTCGGCTGTTTGTGTTGGGTTTGGTTGGTTTCTTTGCCAGGATTGTGTCAGATTCAAATTTCACGTTCAGGTTTCTTACAACCTGTCTCCCACCGTTACCAGATTTTCAGCAAAAATTAGCTTGTTTGCTGCCACATCCCTTTCAGTGTTAGGGACCGTCCCAAATTACTATTACTATTTGTAACAGTTTGCCAAAGTTATTTTACCTACAGTTACCCAGATAATTCTGTTACTGGCACAGGCTCACATTAACCTGTTTTGAATCTTGTTAAAGTTAATTGTGGTGCCTGAGGTGCGCTAGTCCAACACATGCAGACATGGTCGGCAAAGTGGAAGTAAAACAGGATGCACAGATTTTACTTGTTTTAGTGTTCTGCATTGCGAGTTTGACACAAATCACTTGACCAAGGCAAGTACATGTGCACCAAACGTGTACACGTTAGGCCTACTCACAAGTCTGTGTTACATATCCATGTTTTCATTTAACCTGCAGTTAAATGAAAACATACATATGAGCAAAGAGGGATTTTGGCCGACAACAATGTAGGACTGCAAGGTTACTTTTTTAGGTGACAGCACTGGTGTTGCAAAAATGTAGCAGCATGCAGAGGAACATGATTTATTATTTAAACTAGGGGTGCACAACTCCGGTCCTGGAGGGCCAGTGTCCAGCACAGTTTGGAGGTTTCCCTGCTCAAACATACCCACTTTACCTGGCAATTAACAGTAGTGTAATCAAATGTGTTGGAGCAGGTAAATCACCAAACTGTGCTGGAGTTGTGCACCCCTGATTCAAACACAGCTGAAGGACATTAGTAAGTTTTCATGTTAGATCTGCTCTTCAGATAAACTAATGATCTGACCCCCTTCAAGTTGGATTTTGATGAGGACTCGTCTTCTACCCACAATATTTTCTCCTCAGTGGATGATGTGTCAGCATGTTAGTTTGTTAGAGAAATATATTTTTATTGTTTCTGATCTAACTGACATCAGCTTGAGTAGTTGGACTTGCTGGTGAAACAGGTGTGCTATGTGTATCTTAGGCTGTGTTCACACAGCAGGTATAGTGGCTGTTCACTATATCTTTTTAAATGTGACCTGTATGCGACATCAATCTGAACAGATCAGCTCCTAAACTGACCCGCCTGTGCAGAAGAACAACACGTCACTTGCTTCACATGGCTCATCCAGAGTTAAACAATCATGACTATGAACGAGCGCCAGTCACGCCCGGAGCTTTCAGCTTCATCTTTGCATCACAGGAGCCATCATAAAGTTCCGTTGGCTGACAGCTGGGCTCATCACCCAGAATGTGTTCGAGTTCACTGTAAAAAGGCGTGTTATTCAGCCACGGTCACTTCTTTAGTTTGTGTTCTCGAATTCTTTAAACTTTGCTTTCAGAATTCTTAACTGTTCTTTGACGCTGCAGCCTCGCTCTCCTACGGCTGCATTCGGCCATTTCTTTTGAAATCTCTTCAAACACGGAGCTGTTATGATGTCTCTTCTAATCTTTGTACAGAAATATCAGCCCAAATGTTTGAGGTCTCAGCAGCGCAAACTTATGATGTATGTCGAGTTGGATTAACGTAAAAGCCACATGAATTCTCATCTGGCTGTTCAGACTGAGTGGCATTGCTGCATATCGGATACGTTTCTGATTTCATCTGATTTTCATATGGAAGCGTCTCAAATCGGAATTAAAAATGTCAGATTCAGTGTGTTTTGCTGTTCACACTGGCACAAAGATTGCACATTTGTGTCACATATGAAGAAAAAGATCAAATTTGGGCCACTTTTACCTGCTGTGTAAACATAGCCTTAGTCACATCCTTAGCAACACATTCTCAGCAACACTCTCGCTTTCTGATGCTCATGTTTTGGAGTAGCAAAATAAAACATTTATTAACAAATACAAACACGTCGATTGCGTTTCGTTGAATTATTAGCCTGTGTCTTTTCTCTGCCTTTTCACAGAGAAACACATTGAATACCCAAACAGTGACTTCAGTATTCCAGTACTAGCAGCTCAAACGGAGTACTCAATTACGTATGCTCTTCCCTAATAAAACCTGGCCCAAAAACTGACCAGCCATAGATTAAGACATCTGTATTGGCCATGAAAACGTATAATTGGTGCTCCCCTAACTTGAATTCAGATCCAGATTTCAGTCCTGGTTAAAACTCTACCACACACAGAGCTAAAGGCCTGATGGCAACTGTCTGCCAGCATGAACCCCACTCTGTCACTCCACTCATTTCCTTTAGCCTTGGTCTCCGCCCTGCT
>JAILXH010195343.1:1767-14925 GCA_023558415.1 Piaractus mesopotamicus | reverse complement strand
GCCGCTGGCTATCTTTTAGCCTGTTAGCTAGCTGACCAGCCTAGTTCTAGTTAAGAACATAAGCTGTCAGCCCCTCTGTTTAAACAAAAACGGGTTCTTACTTCATCAATGTACTCAATGGCCCATGCGAGCAGCATTACAGTCAAAGATTATTCCATTAACAGCACAAGGGTTTTTCGTGCCGTGAAGCACTAATGCACAGTTCAGTAGTTGTGAGGCGGTCATAGGTGTACTTATATCGTGGATTTTAAAACGTTGTATGTCATTCTGTAATTGGTGTCATGCCCATATTAGGAAATCTGTGTCTAAGCTGGTTTTCTGAATGGAAAAAATGGATGCTGTTTTTGAAAACCGCTTCTGTTGTACCCTGTGGTGAACATACATTTTCCAAACCCAATACATTTTGTCCAGTGTATGTTATCTTCTTGAATGTCCCTGGGTCTTCCGAATTGTGAGCTTGTTTAGCAGTCAAAATACAAATAATGCTACATCCACACTGCACTCCTGCACATTGAAATGACACCACATAAAAAACAAGTCTACTATTGAACTACAGCTCTATTATATACCAACACCAGCTACTCAAACAGTGGCTACTACCGCTAAAGCAATCTGGCTACCAGGTTTGATCTAGCTTACTGTTCTGTTGTGTGGTATTTTGATGAGGTTGCCTGTCTTATGATGTCAATTGAGCGCACAGTAGTATTTGCTTGCTTGCAACAATTTTATTTCAGCTCCTTAACAACCTCATAATTCTGAGGATCCAGTGAGGTTTGGAGAAAAGATATATGTACAGTAAAATGCATCAGCTTTGGAACATTTTTTGTTCCCCAGGACACAATAGCAGAGATTTTCGAAAAAGCACGTCATTTTTCTCTTAGAGAAAATCAGCTTAGACCTGCAGTTCCTAATACGGGCTTGATGGTGACAACAGAATGGTGACACAACTTCACAGGCCTTTAAATAGTTTTGCAAAGTAAGGTACCAAAGCCCTGAGCATGGTCTCAAATATATGTCTTTAAATATACATTCCAAAAGTACTCCCAGTAGCACAGAGTAAAGCAACTATCGTTGTTACTTAGAAACCACTGGTCAGCTGACTGATACTGGTGAAAAAAAACATGCTGTTATCAGGTATAAAAATATGGTCAGAGCACTTTTCAGTCTGATTGTGCGGTTGGGACTGATTTGGGCCCTATAAGCGTAACGAGTGTGCACGTACTTATTGCTCATGGTGATGCAGCTAAGCTCTTAGTGTAATGGCTCCTTTAAAGGCCACCTGATCCCCTGCTCTGGTTTCATCAGGTAGCCTGGTACAGTAGCAGGTTCTCTCTTTATCTGTGCCTTTCCTCTGTGTGTCTTCCACAGACTCAGACTCGGAGCATTCGCACAGGGGCCTGGAGGTCAGCTGCTCGCTTGAGGACGGAGAGGAGAGCAGATCCGAGCTATACTGTAGCGTCCGCAGTTCTTTCGGAGTGAGAATGTCCCAGGAGGAGCGACGAGGTGATGAAGAGGAGGAAGATGAGGGGACCAGAGTCAATGGGGTCAAGAAGCACAGGTGAGTGTTGGTGGACACATGCACACTCACATTAGTGCTGTAAAATTCCTCCAAATTAGTGCCATAAAGCTGTAATATGCCATTTTACTGCAGAGTCTGCGGGTAGATATATGTGAACATGTTCCAGTTACGATCCTCAACAAGTCCCCTCAATGCAGAGTATGCCTTTAAATGTCATGGTGGCATTTGGCGTCAGAACCTTAGTTATTGCAGTTAGGTTAGTGGTTTAGAAGTGGGTGCCTGATGCCATAATTAACAGTGTTTCCACTAAGTTTTATTGTTTCTCCTGTCCTGTGTTTTGTTTTTGGTCGTATCTTGTGGTGAATAATTTAGATGGCAGTAGGCAGAGGAGGAGCTCTCAGTGAAACAGTGAAAGATTGATGAGATGGCCGAACGTAATAGCTAGTAATTTGAACTTTTCAGATACCGTGTGTCGACTGACAGACCGTGTATGTTTGATGAAAAAGGCTTTAAAAGGCTGATAAAATTATTTAATGTTTCTGTCTAAAATAGCTGTACATGGTTATTTTTATGCAACAGGACAGCTTTGGACAGCTTAGCAGTTTGTATCTTTAATAATGTTGTCAACTCATTGTCAGCTGGACATAGATTACAGGTGACCCTTGGACATAGATTAGGGCTACACAATATAGACAAACTGCTAGTATAATGATTTGCTATATGCCTTGTGATAAATTAAACATGTGCTGGTCATTATTTTGACCAATGTAAGTTATTTTTGCTGGATTGTGAGGTTGAACAATTTAATGAGCAATATTGCGATTACGGCTTAAATGTGATTATTTTCTATAATTAAAGCTCCTTTTTTTGCCAAGAACATGAACATATCCATTTTTTTTTACAGGCTAGAGGCTTGAACACTGAATGTAGTGTGCCAGATTTCCATTAGGTTAAATATTTTCACTTAAAACATGTTAAGACAGTGTTGAATAATGTGGGATATGAGTAAAATTGCAGCTGGAGTAATTTGGCATAAAAACGATTAATCATTCAGCCTAATTACATAAGTATCTCCGAAACGGTAGCTTTACAGGAGAAGGAAAAAACCTACTTTACTTTTAATGTGAGTCAATGGAACCAGATTTTTTCCAAGTAATTTTGGGTCGTTTCTTTTGGTCCATTCATCATGAAATTTACACACAATTTAAAGAGCAACAGGCATTTTCAGTGTCGTGTCAAAAACTGAAAAACAACAAAAATGGAGATACAAGGTTTTCTTCTGACAGCGATATGATTCATGTGTGATTGTGTGCTCATAGCAAAAAAAAAAAGTAAAAAAAACCAAACATTCTGATTGATAAGAGGGCTCATTTGCATATTGCAGCTTTTTTGCAATTTCAGTATTGCAAAGGACAGTATCACAATAAGAATGAACAAATTAGCCCTAGCATTGATTTTACCTGTTCCCCCTTTGTATATAGGGTAATGCTTCTTTGCAATGCTACACTCTTACGTCCACGATGCTGTATATAAGAAATGATGCAAGCTTCATAGCTTATGCTGCAGTTGGGTGCTCATCGGAAGGTTGTATATGCCAGATGGTTAACTAGTAAATACGACTTCATTCCGTTAGGGTGCTCATTCGTAGATACGCCCACCACGTGGAAAAAGAAAGCGTGGAGATCTGAAGAATACAATCCTGCTTTTCCTTTGCTGTGTTTAAAAAACACATAGATGCAACAAAATCTCGCCAGGCTTTTTCACTCGTGCAAAACGTGAAAGGTTGCGTATACTTCACATCTCATAAACTCTTATGTCATCTAGAATTCCAAGTGTACTAGTTGTATTTAAGAAATACTCTCTGTGTTAAAAGTTCAAAGTTTCTTCATAATTCAGTCATTGAGATGTAAACCAAGTCATTCAGAGTGGTTTCCTGACAGCAGTGGTGATGGGAGCCAGGGGTCGCAATGTTCACAAAGCAAAGTTTATTTATCATCCGAAATGGTAAGTTTTTATATGTAATGTTGATAATGGTAAAATAGTTAAAAAAAACTTTCTGTGAGGTAGTCTTCTGTGAGGTACTTTCTGTGAGGTAGTCTTTAGAGGCATTAAACTGTTAGCTGGCCCTGATGTCTGGATGCACAATTCTGACTCAGTAAGTTTCTCTAGAACAGAGAATTTCTCATCAAACCGCTCACACAGAACTTTTGTCCTAGCCATTCAATCAAGCAGAGTTATTGAAAAATCAATGGAACACATGATTCAACTCATCAGCTTCAACTGGAGAATCTGCTGGATCATTAGGAAAATCTAATGAAGCTAAACTTTCTTTTCAAGCCGCGTGCCTGAAACTGATAGGGGTCAAGAACCGGTTTGAATAAGATATAAAGCATCTATTACCTGAGTGACAGTTCCTGTCTAGACAAGCTTTGCCTCTGTGCTTGGATTGGTCAGGATTGGTCAGTTACCACACTGACTCCCTTTTGACTCCAATTTTATTAGAATTAAGTTAGAAATGACTAGAAGATACTAGGAGGGCTTAACCCTGCTGTTGAAGACTTAATGCTTTTGCAGTTTCAACCCTGCAGCAGCAGGAGTTTTAGATTAGGGCTGGAACTAAACTGTGGAGAGCGGTAGAACTAGGGAAACACGAGGGTTTTGCATATTTACATGCATTTTCTATTCAAATCTATTATTTAATAGCACCTTTAACAGATACATTACATTTTCTGCCTTACCCTGTGATCCCTGATCCTGGACTAATACAGGTTTTTGGGGGAATAATATTAATCCAGTCATTAGTCCACAGGACTTAACCAGTTGTGTTGTTTTTGGTCTCTCCCCAGAACAAGTTTGCCTGCCCCCATGTTCTCTAGAAACGACTTCAGCATTTGGAGCATACTGAGAAAGTCCATCGGAATGGTAAAAATAAATTAAAGCCTATTTTTGGCCTAATTCTTCATTCAAAGTCCCGACTCTTAATCACTGTTAGCTGGCAGCGGCTTCTGCTCAAATACTGAGCAAAATGAAATGATTAATTCCTTAGTAACCATTTAACAGTGTCTTAGAAATTGCTCCTCTCTGTTCTACAAATGATTGATCAGCTCTGTGAAAGCACTTGTATGAAACCCTGTAATCAATATGTTTAGTCATTTAGTTTGGAGAGCATTACACTGACTTTCAGATTAGGAATCAGATACTGCCCTTTGATTCCATGGCATTGGGGTTACGTGTGTGACCCCCTTGCATGCTCCGTATGACAGCTGTAGCTCTACTCTAACCCTAACCCACACCTTTTCTCTCTGCCTCCTAGGAGCTGTCTAAGATTACAATGCCGGTCATCTTCAATGAGCCGCTGAGCTTCTTACAGAGGCTTACAGAGTACATGGAGCACACCAGTCTCATCCACCAAGCTAACGAGTCCACAGACTCCATTGAGAGAATGAAGGTAACACAATCTGGGCCCTTCAGAAGTGGCCTATAAATAAACAGATGGTAAGGATGGATATGTAGTACTGATCAGTGATTTTGCGCTAGTACTATTAAAAAAGTGTAATCAGTTATTCAGAAGTTAAAAATGAAGACTGTCATATGCACAATGTTTATATTGAGCTTTATTCAAAGAAACAATTCACAGAAATAGAGCTGGGGTGGGATTGGTTAGAATCAGTGAGACATGTATTGGGATTGTTTTTGTTCTGTTTGGTCTCAGGCAATGCAAAATCAATGTGCAAATTTAGGCCCAGTCCCATTTTTTATTTTTAGCCCTGCCCCTTGTTTTTCGAGTGTCACCTTGCCCCTTGGAACTGAGTTACAAGGGGTAGTGGTTGAAATCTTCCTCTATGAAATGGGACCCTCAAATAAAAAGTACATTACTTCATTAACAGCTACTAGTGCTGCTCTGTAGGCGACCCTGCCAGCCTGCAGTGACAGCAGAGGAGGGTTAAGTTCACCAACCTCACTGCTGGGCTTTAGTTACATTTAGAGCATCATATGCCTTCAGAGAGGGACAATTATTTATTATCGCCCACCCCTAATTCTTCTGTGATATAAAGCTGAAGTCAGCTATTCGCCAGCTTCTTGTTCGAATTTTCCCGTTCCACCTTAAATGGAGCAGCAGTTCTGATGCCTGAGGTGCCAGAATGTAACTGCTGCTCCATTTGAGGTTTAACCGGAAGTTTATTTAGCTACCGAGACATCAGCATGCTACTAACACATTGAAACCACATTAAACTAAAATAATACAGTGGTTAACGTATTTTTTAATGGAGAAAATACTCACATTTGTGGGTTTCTTTGGTCGCTTGCGCAGGCATCTTGTCAGTTTTCCGTTTTTTTTTTTTTCTCATAACACTCTGTTTCTGTCTGTTTCTGAAAAACCTCCGTTTGGAGGGCCATGTAGCCCTAACACTTCATCCTACCCCTCTCTCTCAACACAAAATCGGGGCACCCTACCCCTAGGCATGAATGCGCCAAACAGAGGGGTAATGGCTGAGTGGTGGGAGAAAGGGGTAAAATGGGATTGGGCCTTAGAGTAGTCTTTTACTGGATTGCACGGTAGCGTATCCCTCATGCCCATCCCTAAAAGATAGCTGATAGTCAGGAAATACAGTTGTCTTTAGTTAAAGCATTGTTATAATGTTGCCCTGTCATGAAATCAATTTTGTCGTATTTCAGTTTAAAGTTCAAATCTGGCGGAAGCAGAACTGATTGCATGAAACCTATTCAGACTGTGCAAAAGTCAAAGACCACCCTTTCATTTATTTCATTTCCAGTCAAAACCTTTATGTACAAGCTATTCTTTTTCAGTTTCAGAAAAAAAGCAGAACCCATATTTAACAGGAAATAACACAAAATCTGATCTACCGTTTATTAAATTCATCCATTCATAAGAAGCTGAGATGGCAACCAACTTCTAAGACTTGAACTTGAGGTGTTGTTTGTTTTTGGATAGCCTTCTGAAAGTAATTCAGCTGTATCGTTTCTCACAATCACTGACAGTTTTGAATAATGCTGCCTCTGTTTTGTTAGTGAGTGATGAAGTGATGCGTATGTGTGTTTTTAGTGTGTGGCAGCGTTTGCAGTGTCTGCTGTGGCCTCTCAGTGGGAGAGGACGGGTAAACCCTTTAATCCACTGCTGGGAGAGACCTACGAACTGGTCAGGTGAGCTTAAAACACACCGCACGCTCCTGTGTTTGTGGTAGAAACACTGCACAGACTCTTAAAACTCTCATAAACACTTTCCAGGAAGAAATGATTTAATATTACATCTGTACATGTTACTCAGATGCATCCTTCACTCTGTTGACTGTAAGAGTGTCTTAGAGACATGCACCATAAATGGGATGTTAAATTTCTGTATTTACTGTCAGTCATCAGAGCAGCGGCTGGGTTTGTGTTCACTGAGTGGATGCTGTTCAGAGCTTAAGGCAGGGAGAGAGGATTCCTTTTGAATTCTGAATGCACTGAATCACACTCAGCCCTCATCACTTCACATTACAGTAACACTTCTTTTATTTATTTATTTTTTCCAGAGAAGATTTGGGTTTCCGGTTGATATCGGAGCAGGTGAGCCACCATCCTCCAGTTAGTGCTTTCCATGCAGAGGGCCTGCAGAAGGACTTTGTCTTCCATGGCTCTATCTACCCTAAGCTGAAGTTCTGGGGCAAAAGTGTGGAAGCTGAGCCGAAGGGCATCATGACTCTGGAGCTGCCCAAGTAAGCCTGCACAGCTCTACAGTGTCCCGATGGATTAATTATCACTCTCCACCCAAACAGAACTGGGAAAAAGCTCTTGCTTTTTGGTCATCTTCACATGTTCTTCATGTTTGCAAAAGTTTTGGTGCCCTGGTCAAATTACGTTTTGTTGGTCGATTGTAGCGGAAGTAAGTCAACACACTCTGTCCTCACAGAGAGCACAGTCTGCACATTTTAATGCACCATTTCTGTTCATTTGTTCAATTTGATATATTGGGGAAAAAAACATAAAATGTTGCATGTGCAAAAGTAACATTCATGTTATATTCAGCAAATAAATAGAAGTTGTGCACAAAAAGTTGCACCCAATATTTTAAGTGTGTTCTCTGTGGAGGATGTGTTCATTTTCACTGGGGTGTTCAAACTTTTGCATGCAACTGTATGTAACTGTTTTTTCTAACATTTAAAACTACAAACACTAGAATCGAACATTATTATGATAAATGATGCCATATTACGCTTTTCTGAGTACATTGTGGGTTTCGTCAGCACTTCTAGAACACTAACTGCATGTATCATAAAACAGATTTAGACCAATTATAGAGAGTTTGTAATACACAACAACAACCAGAGTATCGTAACTGCATAAACTGAGTAGATGTAGCAGATTGGATGTCAGCCCATTTTGCCATTCTCTTATTTTATTCATTTATTTTTTTAATTGTTTGATTTTTCTTTTCCCTCACGTTCCTTCATAAATAGTTTATTTTTGCAAATAAAAATGAAAAAAGTAATTTTCCTCATGTTTTTTTAGCCTTTTACAAATGTGGTGCTGTTTTGCTTTGTGCATTTTGTCTCAGAACAATGATATATTGTGATATACGTCGTGTGACTTTTGTGTTGTGTTTAATTTTTGCCACATTGCTCACCAAAAGTGGACAGCGAGTTAGTTTTGACCAGCTATAAGTCTATTGGGCTCATCCCTAATGACTTTTCTACACATTGTGTTACTTCTTCCAGGTATAACGAGGCGTATACATGGACAAACCCGACGTGTTGCGTTCACAACATTATTGTAGGACAGCTTTGGATTGAGCAGTATGGCAATGTGGAGGTGATAAACCACAGGTGGGGGGAAGATGGACTCACCAATTCTGCACATACTCTACAGCTATAAGAATATAATCTATAGATTATATTCCTGTTCCTGTTATACACAGCACTTACTTATTAAGTAGTTAATATTGATGCAAATGTGGAAAAAAAAGCTATTAATTAACTACAACACTCTGTACCATGTCTGTAGTATGTTATAGAACCAACATGACTGTACAACATTTTAGAACGCTCTGTGTTTCCAACAGAACTGGTGAGAGGTGCTGCCTCAACTTCAAACCCTGCGGACTTTTCGGCAAAGAACTTCACAAGGTCGAAGGCTACATCCTAGACAAGAGGTAGGTGCCTTTTTATGTTTAAAGTGGTATCGTATGTGTATATTATCATCCTCTTGCCCTGCCATTACTTTTGCCCATCTATTTCTGTCTCCGATGCAGTAAAAAGAAAGTGTGCATGCTGTATGGGAAGTGGACGGAGTGCATGTACACCATGGACCCTGCAACGTTTGAAGCTCACAAGAAGAATGATAAGAAGGCTGCAGAGGAGAAGAAAGGCAGCAAACAGGTGTAGTCTCCTAGATACTGAGTGGAGGAGGAGTGTATAAATGTGTCAGTATAATGTGTTGCACTAGTGTGAAGGTTCAACCGCACTGATTTCAGAATGTTAGAATCGGGGTTGGGGGGTTCAAAGGTAAAAATCCCTGTGTGAGTATTTCCTCTGTGTACGTTTGTGTATTTGTGCATTTCTAAACAATTCTGAATTGTACTGTGTGCCATCTTTAGGTCCCTTATTATTCCTTACAGAGTCCCTATAGATTCTAATTATATGTATTAATATCTAGCAGTGGAGCCGTACTAGCCTGTGTCATCTAAAGGGGAATTCCACTGATTTTTCAAAATTTCAAAATGTGATTCAGAGTGGTTTGATGTGAAATGGTTCACTGTGGAGAAACTCGGATTACTTTACAGTGGTGGTGATAGGAACCGGGGGTCGCCATTGTATTTACTATCCAAAACCGCCAGTGAACCGGCACGTATCTTCTCAGTTTAATAGTGATAAACTGAAAAAAATAAGTTTTCTTTGGGTGTTACTTCCAACTTACTGAAGTGCTTTTGAAGACATTCCAGGATTAAAATGACTTGGTTAAATTGCTAAGGGAAGTAAAGGGTGTTTGACCTTCAGGATCAGGGCATCCACATTAATTTTAATGTTGACATTTAATGCTTGTAGTGTAATAATCTCACCAGCTTTATCACTGTTTGCATAGCAGACATCTTTCATACTGTCATTCAGTACAGAGTGCTTTAAAAAACAGAGATATCAATCAGCATAATGTAGATAAAAAATAAAAATCGATTCTATTTAAAAAAAATAATTTATTAAAAACTAAGAGAGAGTATAATGTATAACATGAATGTCTAACTCAATAATTAATATAATGTAGAAAAAAAACAAAATAACTAAATAAAAGATGCAAGAAATGACTTTGAAAGACTAAAATAAATGTAAAGTCCTTGTATGAAATGCCAGTTCTAATTACATGCTGCGTGCTTCTCAGGGGTCCAGCGCCGAGGCTGAGGAGTCCCCGCAGTCAGGAGGCGACACTCTGGAGGTGATTCCAGGCAGCCAGCTGCTGTGGAGGATCACCCCCCGACCAGCCAACTCTGCTCAGGTGACTCACCACACCAGCAACCTCTCCCACTCGCCCACTCATTCATTTATTCTTCTTCTCAAAGACACCTTTGGTTTAGCAGGTATTACAGAATGAGGGTCTGTTGACTCTGACAGCTGTTGGAAAACACAGTCAACCAGCCAACCGCATAAAGCAGAGGCTCATCTCTCATGTGCCTCGTCTCTGTTACAGATGTACAATTTCACTACGTTTGCCATGCAGCTGAATGAGCTGGATGAAGAGATGGAGGCTGTGATTCCCAAAACAGACTGCAGACTGAGACCCGACATCCGCGCCATGGAGAACGGAGACATCGGTAAGGCCTAAGATCAAGATTCGTCAGGCAGACCGTCATATTTGTGTAACGTAAAGGTGAGGTGATTGTCAAACCGGTGCTGCAGTAAAAGCTTCTCTCATGGGAAACACGTTCTTAATCCTTGGCGAAAACAACATGAGTGACTCTGAAAAGCTCTGTGCAGAGCAGTCAACTTGGCTTCCCTTCAGATTGGTAAAAAACAGTACATGAAGGTTTGCAAATTTGGCAGGGCTGCAAAATGCAACTGACAAAATCCCAACATCTGGCCAAAATGAACAATGTAACTATCACTACATCTGTTGTCAACTGGGTGTTTTCAGCGCACACAGAATGACTGTAGGCATTTCACTACCTGCCTTCCCTGCTTACACCAGAGAAAATTTACATGCTTTCTGGTCAAAAGCTCTTTGTTCTTGCTGGTAGTTTCTGATATATGTTTAATAAATTGCCTGTGAATTGCTTCTTGATAAAGCAAACAAACAAAAAACCAAAACAGATAAAGCCTAAAGTTGCAATGTGTAAGATTCAGTGGCACCTAGCAGTGATGGCCATCATGTTTTCTGCCGTCTTTGATGATGAGGATTCACCCCCTCTTGCTTTTCCTTGTGCTAAATATTAAGTATATTTGTCAAAATTTGGGTTCTCAAACTTCACACAACACAAAATTATTAACCAGCACCGGCAGCGACCACTGATTCTTCTTCTTTTCTACGTCATCAGGCCAGTGCTACAGCGCCACCAAATTCAAGCTGGCACTCCAACACACGAACACAAAAAGGTGCTCTCTAGGCCCAAAAAATATGTATGTTTGTATATTTGAAATACATTATAAACACATTGCAGTCCATGCCGAAATACACTCCAAACACTAAAATATATTTCAGAATATACTGCCATATTAACCATATATATTTTAAAACGTATGGGGAAATATTACACACAGAAATGTACCATACAAAAATAAATGTATGTAAATGTATTTATCAGATACATCTGAAAATGTATGAAAATAGCCAAAATACTGTCTAATGCACTTGAAATACTGTTTGAAATAACTGTTTGAAACGAATTTGAATTCCAGTATGGAATATGAAAAAAAAATCAGTTTGAATTCCTTGCTTTAACATGACAATAGCAAGTGTTGTAGGTATTGATACACTGTGGAAAATTCAGTGTATTATATAAATCTTATATAATATTATATATTATATAAGATTTAATATCTTGTTTATTTGAGATACGTTTTTTGTGAGCGACGTCTTACATGGTTAATGCAAAGTACAATGCAAAACACAAAAGTCAGTACCACTGAGTTATATCTGTAACCTTTATCAAAACTACATGTAATTGAAAAAATATAATAACAAATACAAATAGATGGATTTAAAAAAATATATTGAACAAGTACATTTTTGGCTATTTTCATACATTGCAAAAATATATTTGATAAATACGTTTGGAATAAAATATTTTTTTTCTGTGAGGTGCCAGTGTTTGGTTTGTCTGTTCTGGGCTACAGTAGAAACATGGCGGCGCAACATTGTGGCCTCTGTTGGAAGAGGAGCCGCTCCCTGTAGATATGAAAGGCTCATTCTAAGCTATTGAAAACACAACGCGGCTACAGGTGATTATACATTTAATGAAAACATGGCTTTGTATACTATATTCCATTTCTGGTGATAGATCCTCTTAAATCTTACACACTGCACCTTTAATCATGTGAAGTATCCTAAAGGCTAATGTTACTGTAGCTGTGTGTTGCCTTTTTTTTTTGATGTAGTCGTAACACAAAAATCAGGGCTGATTCAAGATGTGAACTAATGTTGCACATTAAAAAAACAGATTGAGACGCAAATATAATTCTTTTTGTGCATCTTAAACCCGTAGATTGTGTGTTTAAGGGCATTTAAGTCATCAAACATATTTGACAGTAGCAACAGATAGAAATCTACGTAGCATAGAAAATAACATCAGGCCAGAATGTCCTTTTAATGTACAATAGATATCAGATGGTCTGTGACCTTCTGTGAGCGGAGCACCTGAGGTTGAGACTATTGTTTCAGTAACTGCACAGGGAGAAGTAGCGTTCTTCTCGTTTATGTAACTTATTTTCGCTTTGAAAAACACGATAATACTGTAAAAATTAGCAGTAGACCTGATCTGTGGAGCCTTCAGCATATGTCAGGGGTCGACAACCCAAATGTTAAGAAGACCCATTTGGTCCTTTCAACAAAAATCAAACCACCTTAGGAGCCACAACATTTTATGTCCATTTTATTGAAGTAACATTTTACCATCTTGGCTGTAAATATGTCTCAGTGTGTGCTGATGTCCTCATATGGGCTAAAAAAGTAGAATATAAACAAAAACACTGACTTACTTTGTTTTAACCTTTAGCTCAGCTGTAGCTGCTTTTCTCGCATCTCCAGCAGGAAACTGTACTTGTAATAGTTTCTTATAACAATGTCTTTTAACATTCGACTGTTTACGAGGCTGAAGTCGCTTCTCATTCGCCAGCTTCTTGCTTGAATTTTCCCGTTCTCAGCCTGAGGTGCCAGAATGTAACTGCTGCACCATTTAAGGTGGAACAGGAAAATTTGAACAAGAACACTTCTTAGTGTTTGACAGTTTATCGTTGCAGATTAAATGCATCAGGCAACCAGCTGGAGTGATTATAAATGCAAGTTAGTTCATTTGTCTCCAAATTATCGATGTTCCTAAATCTTTGTTTTTGCTGTTTCGTTTTCTACTAGCTGGGTGAGACTGTTATCTGCGTTGTACCAGCAGTCTGTGTGCCAACCTTCAGGGTCAAAGGATGAATCAGCAGTTCTACATTAAG
>JAILXH010195327.1:11675-22440 GCA_023558415.1 Piaractus mesopotamicus | reverse complement strand
ACTACCTATTTATTTGTATTCCTAACAGCTACAACGGACAATCATGGCAGCTGGTAATATCAATAATACTTAGATCACAGCTTCTTCAGTTTGCACATGGCAATCCTTTGAGCAGACATTTGGGCTATTTGAAGACAAGCTACACCAGTTGTAGAACAAGAATTTATGTTGGGTTTGGACTTCATGGTGCCATTCCCAAAAAGTATTAAATTCAATGTGCATCTGCATGTCACCATTGGCTATTACAGCAAATGGATTGAGATGATCCCCTGAGGGTGTCAAAGATGCCACAAATTCCCAAAATGTCCTAAAAAAAGGATATTTTTACTTGTTGGAGGACCACAGTATATCGAATAATTCACTTCCCAGCTGCTGGACACCATCTGCAAACAAAGGGGTCTTGACTACTACATGCCACATGACACATACAAATCTCACTGAACAAATCAACAGAAAACTCAAAACCATGTTTGTGTCATGTTAAAGACAACTACTGTACATGGGACAGACGAATCTATGAGTTCAAGTTTGCAATCAACAACGCATAGCAAAAGAGAAAAAAAATCAGGGTGCAAATTCAAAATTGTTACAGTGGATATACACTATTTTGGAATTAACTCTACGTATGTTACCCAGACAGAAAGGAGACTTTGGAAAAGTTCTGACATATACCATGAGGACAATTGTTTTGAAGATATTCAAGCATTCGGTCATGCCCTTCCTTAGTGCCAGGTGTCTCTTTTTTGTTCTGGACATCATGCCAAAAGTACATTTTTGAATCATGAACAAAAAAGTGTTTTACATGGGACAATCTAGCTGCTTCAGTAGGATGGACTCTCTTCCTAAGATATATGTTTGAAATCATAAGTACTGGGCAAAAGTCTAAGGCACATGTGCAAATTGTTTAACCCCTTACATGGCCAGGACCCATCAGTATGAGACACGTCTATAATCTAAAAATAGCTCAACCGGTTTGCATTGAAGTCCTTGTAGTTACTGAATAATAAGCCTTAGTATGTAATACGCCTGAGATTTTAAGGGGATTAAAACCATTTATCTTGGCACCGAGTGTGTCTTAGACTAAACGCATCTTAGAATAAATTAGAATGCATATGAACAACAATTAGTTAAAATAAAGAAGAATGCCTTACTTTCAAAAGCATAGTTGGTATCTTGTAAGCTGGATAAACAAAAGGTTTGGTTTCTAACATCTTCCCAATGCCCTGGGCCATCTTATGGATTTGTTAAGTTCCATCAGCCACACGCTTGGGTGGAAGGAGTATGGAAAATCCCTGCTTAAGTAAAAGTATTGTTACCGTAGTGCTAATTTACTTGAGTACAAGTAAAAGTATTCATAAAGAAAGGATATCCACAATCACAATCTGAAAATACTGTTGAAGTGACTTGGTGATATCATTGGAAATAATCTGTACACACAAAACTAAAGTCAAACATGATATGATATTACATGAGGAAAACGTTTTGAGGCCTGAGACTGATCACAATATGCTCTGCTGCTGCTATGCACATTTACCCAGCTTTCTGTGAACTGTCAACAAGGAACAAGGTTTACGTTAAACCAGGAGGTTTATATTCTCCTGGTAATCATACCACTCATTTAATTCACAATCAGAAATGTATTTTTACTTTATTTAACAGTTAAAGTTACACAGCTTAATATCTTCTCACATAATTAAAGATAAACACAAAGGCAGAGACAGAGATAGAAGGAGAGAGACAGAGCGCAGAGCCAGGCTGTGTTTTTTGATGAACTGACGAATCACAAGTCTCTGATGATGTGGTGTCATTTGTAAGGTAAGATTGAGAAGTAAATGTATTTTTGCACTTTAAACAGGTGACATTCCAGGCATGACAGCTTCACAGTTTTTTCTTCCATCAGACCGAACGATGATCTGAATATTACAGAAACACTTTTTAAACTCTGTTGGAGTGATGCCCTGGTTTCTCTGATGGCTCCTAAGTGAGGTGCAACAAAAGAGCTTGATATTCCACCACCTACAGTCTGCTCAGATCACTGTTTACACCATTAAGTCTAAAAGACAGAAAGTGAACAACAAATCTGAGTGTGACAAAAAAACTGCAGAGTTTATATTGTATCTATATTAGAGAACATTTTCTGTATCACAGCCTGATGTGGGTGTATCACAGCAAAACTGCAACCCCTTAAATAGCCAGGGCCCAGCAGTGGGCCCAACGTTTTATTACACACTTCTATAACCTAAGAATAGTTCTGCCAGTTTGTATTGAAGTCCCGGTAGTTACAGAATAATAAGCCTTATGGCCTAATTTTAAGTGGGAGCTTTTCTGTTTTGCTCTGTTTTGATCAGCTTTCAGAAACGAGACTTTTAAATTTAAAACTAAATTCGGGCTTTCTTGTAATTGGTTTATGAGCTGATATGTTCATAATTTATTGTTTTTCTGTAACTTTATTAAAAATTAAAGTCATGAAGCAGAAGTACTTTATTAAAATGAACTCAAGTTAAAGTACAAGTACTACGACTTAATTCTACTCCAAAAAGGACTGTTACAGGGAGACGTGTGCGCAATACTACAACAACAGTTTTTACTTTTCACCATTTATACAAAACATCTTCACATGTACAACCCCATTTTCAAAAAAGTTGGGATGTGCAAAATGTAAATCAAAACAAAATGCAATGATGCGCAAATCATTTAAACCTTATATTTCATTAAAAATAGCACAAAGACAACATATCAAATGTTGAATCTGAGTAAAGTTGGGACGGGGGCAAAAAAAAACTAAAAACACCTGCTAAAAAAATGGCTGGTGGTCAATTGGCAGCAGGTCAGTAACATGATTACAAAAAATGAGCCCAGAGAGGCTGAGTCTCTCAGAAGCTAAGATGAGGAGAAGTTCACCACTCTGTGAAAGACTACATGATCAAATAGTGCAATAAATTAAAAAAAATAATGTTTCTCAATGTAAAACAGCAAAGAACTTTTGCTGTCATATACAACACATAATATCATTAAAAGATTTAGAGAATCTGGAGAAATCTCTGTACGCAAAGGGACAAAGCTGGCCGTAATCTTTGGGCCCTCAGATGGCACTGCATTAAAAAACAGACATGATTCTGTAGCGGAAATCACTGCATGGGCTCAGGTGCTGCCATTCAGACAACATCTTTTTCAGGGAAGGCCTTGCTTATTTCAGCAAAACAATGCCAAACCACATTCTGCATGTACTACAACAGCATTGCTCTGTATTAAAAGAGTCCTTGTGCTAAACTGACCTGCCTGCAGTCCAGACCTGTGATCCACTGATGACATTTGGAGGGTTATGAAATAAAAAATACTACAAATGAGCCCCCAAACTGTTGACCAGCTGAAATCCTATATCAAACAAAACGAGAAACATTTCACTTTCAAAAATACAGCAGTTGGTCTCATCAGTTCCTAAACGCTTGTTAAAAGCGTTTGTTAAAAAGAAGAGGTGAGGCAGCACAGTGGTAAACATGCCCCCGTTCCAACTTTTTTGGAATGTGTTGTTGGCATCAAATTCAAAATGACACATATTTAAAAAAAATAAAATAAACATTACATCTCTCAATTTCAACATTTGATATGTTGTCCTTGTAGTATTTTCCTTTAAAAATATGGTTTACATGATTTGCATATCACTGCATTCTATGTTCATTTACATTTTGCACAGCGTCCCAACTTTTTTGGAAATGGAGTTGTAGAACACATACTATTCACACCTTTTTCTCACTCACACATCCTCTCAAACACTCAAGCCATGCATTAAAACATTGGTAAATATTCTTTTCATACAATTTAAAACAAGTATAAAATACATCAGTAACAAACAGTAAAATGAATGGACAGTAAAAGTATGCTTTCCCAATGATGGTAGAAATCTGTAAAATTACAGTTATTTCATTTCTTAGAAATACTACCTTTTACTGTAATTCAACAGTTTGACTGTTCAACTAGTAATCCTGATATACAGTATTTTACCACAATAACAGTAACAACCTAAAGTAAATGCAAATGTCTGTGAAATAAAAGTAATAACGTTTTTGCGAATTTACATTCTATTTCTGTAAATTAACAGCAGCAGTGTTAGAATACAGTGTTAATTATTAACATGCATTTAATCTGATTTTCAAAAAATCTGCCCCTATGATAATATTAATTTCTACT
This sequence comes from Piaractus mesopotamicus, assembly GCA_023558415.1. NCBI lineage: Eukaryota > Metazoa > Chordata > Actinopteri > Characiformes > Serrasalmidae > Piaractus > Piaractus mesopotamicus. The sequence goes on along the minus strand of JAILXH010195327.1, from coordinate 18,252 downwards.
AGTGCCCTAATGATGTTAATTTCCACTCAAACTAATAGTTCAATACTAGACAGCTCTAGCCTACACGTGGACATTTGAACATTTTTACGGACATTCAGGTTACAGCTTGTAGCATCTTGCTTTTGGCTGTGTTTGGCTGTGAAAGGCTCTGGGGGTGTAGCCATGCAAAGGAACGTGTGAAGAGGCTCATGGCAGGTGTAGAAAGCAACTTAAATGTTGTTTGAATGTTATTGTTTGCTAGTGTAACGATGTGTAGGGTGTCATTTGTGATTTAATGTGTCTGGGGTTGTGTGTGTTTTGTGTGTTCATCGTGGGGTGAGGTCATTTCAATGCCTTTCTGCTGGTGTTTCAATAAAAGAGCACTACTTGCAACAGAAACCCCCTTACTCTATGCCGATGCCACATGATAATAATAATTTTTGTACAGATTTTTACATATATCAAAACATAATTTCTGTCATTTCAAAATCAAATATCTCATTTTTTTCAATGTTTATGTACATAATTTGATCAGATGTTATTTTTTTTAAGAACATTTCATGATGAGTAGATTATACATTAACTTACAGAGCAGCAATACACATGTATTAAGGTCTATTTTAACTGAAATAGAAATATATTAGAGACACACAGTGGTCTCTAAATCATACTGGCATCAGCAATGAATTAAAAAATCACAGTTGAACACGTTTAGATCTGACTATTATTTGAAACCAGTTTTTGATGTATTGTATTGTACTCTGGAAGAGCAGAATGTTTAGGCGACATTGGGCTACTGTGCTAAACCTTCTACATTTAATTCATTTCACTGCATTTGTAATCTTCTACAAAGTGTCACATTTCTCTGTATTTCTAGGACTCTGGATTTTGTCCCAGTTTCTACATTTTATAAACATTTACATATTAGCATCTGTATTGGTATTGGCATATGTACATGAAAATATTATCAGTGCATCCCTGAGGTATATAGAACTGATGTATGATGTATATAACTATGCCTCTGTCTTGTAAGATCCATTGCTTTAGAATGATGCTTTATAGCAGTGTAATAAATTAAACAAATGCCCCCTTATTTCAGTACAAAGTTATTTACTTCATAAAAAAATGCCAACTTTCAATGAATACTTAAGCTGTTCATTCCTTTAATATTTATTGCATGTGTTATAAAGTCCCTATTTAGGTAGCCTGCAAATAAAATATTACCAACTTTTCTTTCTTCTTCTCGGCCTTAGTAGTGCTTTGACACTATGAATCCCAATATAAATGTGTCCCGTTTTTGTTCAGTCAGTATTGCAGTCACAGCTCTTACTTAGTTCACATCACAGTTCACAGGCGGATGGTATTTTATCACAATTGAAAAATGTAAATCCTCCTCCGACCCTGTTACTTAAGGAGTACTCCAAGGATCAGTTCCTGGCCCCCTTCTTTTCATCAAACACTTGCATCATTATTGATTGTGTGATTGTCAAGCCTTCACAACTTGTTAGCAGTCTTGTTGTAATATTTCACCCTTCACTGGTCCTCAAGAGCCACAGTCAAATTGTTTTTTTTGTCATCTTCAACATTACTACCTTCCAAGTACCCTCACTTCCTCTGGTACTGGACTGCTAGTAGGTCCTCAGAGCAGACACTCTTTCTCCAAAATCTCTCATTGTTATCCTCTGCCTCATATTTTGTCCTATTTGCTGCAGTTTCTCTACTGTTCTGGCACTTTGTAGCCTTTGTCACAGGTCTTTACTGATGGTCGGCTGTTGACGCTGATGTTCTGTGTTCTTGTGTTTGAGAAAGGTGCTATACAAATAAGATATGTTAATGTAGCCCACTCTGCTGATTTAATTCCTCACAAACACAGTAGATTAACATGCCTATTTTAACTCAGGAATAAACTTGTTATTATTGAAAAAAAGATGAAAAGGAAAAACATGAAAAATGAAAAAACTAATTACTAACTAATAAAAAGTAATTGTAATGCTTTCATGAGTATCTCAAACTGCTGGAGAAATGACCTCCATTCTCATCCAAATGACCAAAATCCTGTTGGAAATGTACTCAAAAATATTTTTTCTATCAGCTCTGTTCCACTCATTCTTTGCCCTGTGAATCCAGGTGTGCAGTTGAGGTCTATATGTTGGGGCCTCTGGTCTATGTGCACAAGAAAGCATGAGAACAGCAAGTCCCAGTAGTCAGCCACAAGATGTGCAACAAGAGGAAGTTTGCTTTGCTGGTTATAGAACATGTGCCCAGCAAAGAGGGCCTGCAGAGATGAGTATAGTAGCTTCAACCCATATGCAAGTAAAAGTATGAAATAATGACTCAAGCAAAAGTAAAAGAGTAGAATAAGAGAAGAGTAGAAGTACCAAAGTATGAGGCCAAAAATTACTTTATTTACTGAGTAATTTACAGAACTGCAGTGGAGCTTTTTAGTACATCGTCTGTCAGCATAGAAGTTTGTTAGATGCTATTCTCCTCTGGTGCACTATTGGTCTGAAATAAGATGATAAATGGATGACGAATCACAATGCAGTACAAGTGCTGCCACTAACATGACATAATGAAATTAAACCAACAAACCCACAGGAATTAGTAATTAAATAGTAATGATTAAAATCTAATTTGAAGTAAAAAGTGGATTCCTTCACTAATATATTTGAGTTGAAGTAAAAGTATTATCATTTGAAAATACCAAGGAAAGTACAAATCTATCAAAATATTACTCGAGTACACATGTAACTGAGAAATTATAGCCTGTTTTATATCCACCTCTGCTGGCCTACTCTGCTACATGATTTTAAGCTTCAAGACACAGTGCAGGTCCTCTTACCACTTTTCGCAAATTCTTGGCAGTTTGGCGATGTGCATACACTGTGAATGATTTGGGAGGTTTGGTAACATACAGCTTGAGGCAGCCAGGTAGAAAGAAAAGTTCAAAAAACATCATTGTAATCTTATAAAAAAATTTAACCATGAACCTGTTCTGTCAGTTCTTGCAGAGGTCAGCAAACACTCAGCACAGTCCATTGTCCAGTGAAGAAAAGACTGCAACTCAGCTCATTGCCAGAAGCTCACCAGTCTTTTTGTGAAGAAGCCTGTATTGACCTTGCCCTCACATCACCAGCATGACGTCTGGCATGGCTGCAAGGCAGCCCACCGCCATGCTATTGAAGAGGAAGTAGGCAAGACGCTTAAATAGGGAGCTTTCCTCCAGTGCCTGGACCTGCCTTATTGCCCTCATGCTGAAACCTGATGGCAGTTATAGGTTTGTTATAGATTCAGGCTACTGGCAAGGTTAGATTTGCCCCAGCTGTCTGATTTGACTCAGGAGGTGTAGTGCTAGAAATGTGGATTTTTGCCACTGCAGGATGTCTGGGCACTGTCCATGGTGCTGAAACCATAGGGCTCCACACAAGGTCCCAATGATGCATATTATGAAAAAGTACCTGCACCTTTGCAAGTTGATGCTTATAAAGATTTCAATCAGAAAGGAAGAGCTCTGTTTTGTCTTCACAGAGATTGGGACTGACTGAGAAGATGCTGTCTGCTACTGGTACACCCTCAGAATAAAGGTAGTAAACTGTCACTGGGGCAGTGCCCCTGTTGTCACTGGGGTGGGACCTCAAGGGTACATCTCAGTACTTTTAACCAGGGAACATAACTGTACCAAAATCCATTGAAATCATATTTTCTAAGTTGTACTGACTCCACACACCCCGTCTCATCTCCAGGCTCTTTATTTTATTGTTCTGTTTTAAAACATTAAGTTATGTAAAAGGTAGAAATATGTACCTTTCAGCTTGGAAAAACTTACTTGAGGTGCGCAGTTGGACCTTAAATCCACTGTTGTACCTTTGAGGGAACATTTACATTGTTTGTACCTTGATGAACGAAAAATGTCTCTGCACAGAACCTTTATTTCTAACAGTGTTCTTTGATTTGTATGGCCACCTGAGCATCCTTCCCACAGAGATGGTTTTCCATAATTAATGGCAATGTATGCCATGTTGCATGACACTGCTCTTCTCTATATGTTTGTGGGTTTTGCACGTGGTTTGGTTTCCTAAACTAAAAATCGCTCTTTAATACTGAAGAGATACTGAGACTAAGTTGATTACCAAAACCTCACATTAGAGATGGCAAGATTACACTTTTTCTTTTCCAATGCTGATACTGATATTGAAAGCTTAAGTATCGACAGATACCAATACCAATCTAATATCTTTTCCTTAAAAACTACTTCAAAATGAGCTGTTTTTGATTGAGGCACTTCACAAATGATCATCTAAAAGTAGTCTATCATGCTCAAACCACTCAAACACTCTACTACCCGATAGGAGGAATAACACAGCTAACAACATCACATCACCCAGTGTGAATGTGTGTTACTTCAGGATAACTTCATTACAGGAATGGGTGACACTTTATTTTGAGTGGTTATTTTAGATTAAACACCCAATAGACTCTCAGTAATATGTCAAACACATATGAGGGTAAGGGTTAGGTTTTGGGTTGAGGTTAAGGTTAAGGTTAGGATTAGAGCCTAGGTGAGGGTTGAGGTTAGGTTTTGGGTTGAGGTTAAGGTTAAGGTTAGGATTAGGGCCTAGGTGAGGGTTGGGGTTAGGTTTTGGGTTAAGGTTAGAGTTTGGGTTATGATTAGGGCCAGTATTAGGTTTTGGGTAAGGTTGGGTAAGGTTAGGTTTTGCATAATGGAAGTAACACATTAACAATACATCTACTTAATGTAAATAATGTATCAACAGAACATCTACAAGATATTTACCTCAATGTATTTCGATGCTTCATTGCTACTTCATTGATATGTTATTGATATGTTACTGATACTCTGTTAAGAGTCTATTAAACATCTACAGACCAGGACCACTCCAAATCAAGTGTTACCCAGGAATGAATCAGATTCATTCTTTTTTTCCCCGCATACTCAATCCAGCATTTTCTGCTGATGTCAGCCCAATATCGATACCTGGTATCAGAGGAGTATCTCTACCTCCTGTACATTCGGCTGATAAACTCCTAGTCCCAGATTCATAGCTGGGGATCACCATAGGACTATTGCACCCTTCAATTTAATCTTGTTTTTCATGTTTTACAAACAAAATATATTTTCATGACTGATCATTTTAATGTGCAGCTCATGGATCCTAGAGGAAACACTCAACTGGGAGCGTGCAAAGTGAGCGCAGCTTTAGTAATATCCTCCTAAAATTTGCAGAGTTTGGTGCTCGCTGCTTAATTTAAATACAATCATTAAAACAGCCTATGCGGTATTAACTTTTCAATTCTTGAGAGGATTTCTTTTCTTTCCTCCCGTTTCGTTCCCTCTCTCAGCAAACACAAAGAGCTGAGCCTAATCTCTGAGATTAGCATACAGCACAATAAAAGACTCATTAGCAGTTCTGACTGGGCTGAAATGGAGAGGCTTTGGAGATGACTCCCAGAATGGAAATGTATCCCAGAGAAAAAAGAACAACTGTTTCATTCCATTCTGTTGCACTTCTTCACTGTGATTCAGTGACTATTGTTATTTTTTTAATTATTATTTTATTTTATTCTTTTATTCAACTTTGTGAAGTTGTTGGAACAGAGCATCGCTCAACGTAATTTTATATTATTTTAATTCTTAATTCAAACAAACAGGTGATATGGCTGCAAAGTGATACTGTAGGCACTGGCTACTGCTGGTGCTCTATTAATAACTAATAACTTTTGCTACTCATTTGAAAATACTAGCTGCCCTAATATTGTGTGAGCAATTATGATAAATAGACTAATAGAAGTGGTAATGGTATAGAATGGTGTAGCATCACCAGGGTAGCTGCTTCCCATTGGAATTATAAAACCCCTTGCATGAAAGTGCATAAACACAGCAGTGCCAGTAGCCAGTGACAAAATCCAAAAACAACTGTGGCCACCATTATAAAAAAATAAAAAAATAAAAACAGCAGAGTTGCCAGGTAGCACTCATACTGTAATATTAGTATACAGTACAAATTATACTGTACAAATTATAAATGCAGTACAAAACTGAATATACATGGCAGAATGCCAATATAATCAACAGTATTTTCTCTAAAATACTATATGTATACATAAATAAATATTAGAAAATATTACATATTAAGAATACATATAAGGCATCTTAAACACATTTTAAATAGTCAAAAATCCTAATCCGATTAAACAGCTATTCTAACAGGCTAACAGGCTAAGGCTCCTCTTACAATACTCACAGTTAGGCTTGCTGAAGTATTAACCCCTTATTTCATACTAAGGCTTATTATTCAGTAACTACAGGGACTTCAATGCAAACTTGCATTTTGCTGTTGTCGGAAAAAACCTTGTATCTGCAAAATGGTAAATTTACAGGAGAAGGAATCTACTTTACTCTTAATGTAAGTCAATGGAACCAGACTTTTTTCCATGCCATTTTGGGTCATTTCTTTTAGTCCGTTCATCATGAAATTTACACACAATGTAAAGGGCAACAGGCATTTTCAAAATATGTCTGAAAAACTGAAACCGTCAAAAATGGAGATACGAGGTTTTCTTCCGACAACAGCGATTT
>JAILXH010195208.1:21868-34876 GCA_023558415.1 Piaractus mesopotamicus | reverse complement strand
TTACGGGTAGTTTCAGCACTACATGCATGTTAAAAAGACCAATAATAATGAACCTGTAAACAACAACAACAACAACCAACATATATCCACTTGTTCTTTCTGATTTAGTTTGATTCATACATTCAGGTTGCTTGCTGTTTCTCAACAACACCACTCAGCATTCTACTAAGATTGATCAGCTATAGACCTTCCTAAACATGCGTGAATATTAAAATATTAAACATACTAAATAGTAAGTATTTTCATAAGTAAATATTAATTTGGCCAATAGTGAGCGTCGATCAGGGACTCAAAATATGAGCCACATTTCCCTACAGATAATTTTTTTGGAAATATAACAAAAGTAATATTTCATATAATCAATTTCAAAAGTACTGAGTTTCATTTCACAAATCTGTCATGGGACAGTGGGAGAAAGTTTCTGGTTAGCTGTTTTTACCAGCTGGAAAAGCACGGCCGCAATTTTTGTAATTTTCATAATTTAAGAAAGAAAACATTATTTTTAGCCGTCTTGTGACACCTGCTAGGCTACCTGGTGACGAGTGCTAAACTGTTTAGTTTCTCAACCACGTCAGCTTAATACGAACAGCTAACATCAGCTGGCTCGCTACGTCAATGATGGATCACAACGCCTTACTGCCATCACTCCTACCACATCCATGTCAGAGTATATCACAGAATTCAAACACCAGCTAGCAGATGACTGGGTTTCTCTATTCTGTCGCAGCAGCTGGAAGGTGGAAGAACCGTAATATATGTGACGCCCGCCGTGTAAAAGCTTTAACTGCAGTGTGATTTTCTCGCACTAGACAAACAACGCCTCTTTTTTAGTTATGTTTAAACTGAAATCAGTGCTATTTTGTCTTGTTTGATCTACAATAACATCAGTTCTTCGTACTGTGACGAAGAAGCTGACAGAGCACTGCTTCAAGTTAGCCAGCTGCCAAAAACAGCTAGCCTGGGAAGCTAGCCTTCTCCCACTCTCTACTGCCACACACACACATCATCTTCAGTTTACTTTCTTTTAAAACGGTTCTGTAACTGGCTTGAACCCACTTCTTTCTTTCACTTTTGTTGCTTGGGAATGCACTAATACTAAAATATGACCATTTAAGTTTTGTAATACAGCGCTGTAGTTGTGAGAAACAGACATGATTTAATGCCGCTAAAGCTTGTTAGGATAGAAGTTAGTTCGCTGTAGGCCACCACTTATCTCGTCACTCACAGGAGAACAGATCGCCGATCAGTCCACTCAGATAGGGAATGCATAACTCCACGTTTCAGATGTTGCTAAAGTATATTTGGCGACTCATTTCACTTGTCGCCCCTTCCCTCTTTAATCATGTCGAAAAACTCGTAACCCTAAGTGCGCCCTCTCGTGGCGACAGCAGAGTAGAGTCGCTTTCCTTGCAGTAGAAAACGCCACCAGGGCTGTCGCTAGAACGCAGAAGTGCGAAAAATAGTCTATTACATCAAACATCTATCGAACATTTCTTATAGCTCTATCGAGAAAAGTTATATCACAATAATTACTATTATCGTTGTTATCGTTTTATCACCCAATTAATAATTAATATTAAACCCTACTTAAGGCATATAAGCATTTGGTCCTGAAGTTGTAAGATGCCTGCCATTTCAGGTGTGTTCATTAAAATGTCAAGCTAATTTAAACCACGTTTGGTATTTTTGCCTGAGCAGTCAAGTGTCTCGTCATCCCGTCCCTGCCCCCAATCTCGATCAGCATCCGTCAATTGTGCTAAAAGACAAATGGTATTGACCTCGAAAGACACTGATCATCGATAGACCAGAAATATATAGCAGGAGACAGGTAGCTTAAAATTTACACCAAGCAGCCAATCTAAAGTCTGTAAGACAAATGCTAAGCTTCTGTTGCCGCACCCAACGTTACTAGCCTAGTCACATTGTAACTCATTTCACCTCACACCTTTTAGCTGGAAACCAGCGAGTTTTACATTAAATCTGTACAAGTAGAGTGAAAATTGAACTCGAATGTGATAAAGCTGAATTCTGTGCTGCAGTGAGGTGCTTCTTGTTTACCGTGTTGGCTTTAGATAGCTGCAGTAGTCTTTATATGCTTCTACTTTGGAACAAAATGATAAGAAAACTCTGACCAAAACATAAGACATAGACATGCAACTATTTGAGAATTCTGGCTCAACCCTAAAAACAACAGTAAGGCTAAGGACAAAATGACCTAACTAAACCAATCAATCAATGTTACCCTCAGTTAGATTTGCAGCACAATCTGCTGCTGTCCAGCAAACGTCCCACCTCAACACAGTTCCTAAAACAATTTACTTTGAGAACATGAGAGGAAAGCATATCATAGTTGAAAATGTATTTAATACAGGACAGCCTGACAAACTCTTCAAAACACTTTCACATTGCTAGCTTTTCTTTCATGATGCAACCAGCGTACAGGGTGTACAATTTTGACCGCTGCAAGAACTTGAGGGAAACTGCAGGTTGTGCAGTGCCACAGAAACAAAGCGGATGGGGAGGCAAGCACTGTCAAGCAGGGCTACACAATCTATTGTTTGTTAACTATTATGATAATGACATTATCCTTTATAATACTGATACTGCATAAAAGATGCAAAATTCCAGGTTATTTTTAAATCTGTGTCTAAAAAAGTAAAAATATCTTTGGTCAAAATAATGCAGCCTGAATGTGCTTTATATTATTGCAAAGCATATTGTAATCACTATACATTACAATATGGTATTTTGACCATATTGTACAGCCCTTAGCAAGACATTGCTTTTATTCCCCCTCTAACACTTTTTTCATTGCTAGTGATAATTAGCTCAAGCTAATCTAGTTTATCTGGGCAAGTTGTTTTTTCAAATATTGCAATATTTATCACAAAAATCTAAAATGTGCAACGTTTTTCCCCAATATACAAAGGTTAATGAAGTCAGGTCTTTCTCTGGAAAAGAATATAATGAAGGCACTTTGTTTCGGTCCTTCTGTCTGTAGACTGTGTGGCATTTCAATACTGCAAGAGATAAGAAATCAAGTTCTGAGAGCTAGCCAGGCTAATAAGAATGAGACTGGAATGAGCCTGAAGACAGGTAGGCAGTTTTACAGTCTGCACAGGTGTGAGGGACTGAAAGAGTGACAGAGAGAGAGAGAGAGATGTGAGAGTTTGCATCAGAACAAAAACAAAAAGGGAGTTTGTGACAGAGAAATAGTAACTGTATAATGCAGAGTGCTTGACGATTTAAGGTGGAACGGGAAAGTTAGCAAGCTACCTACAGAGACATTAGCATGCTATTAGCGATTTTTTATGCTTGTTATTAAGAAAACGACCACAATACATTGAAACGACATTGAACTAAGATAATACTATGGTTATCATAATTTTTTAACGGAGAAAATACTTGCTGTTTTTTTTTTTTTTTCCTCATAACACTCCGTTTGGAGTGTGCCTCTGAAAAACGTCCATTTGGAGTGCCATGTAGCCCTAACACTTAATTCGCCCTACCCCTCTATCTCAACAAAAATCGAGACACCCTAACCCTAGACGTGAATGCGCAAAACAGAGGGCTAAGGGCTAAGTGGTAGGGGCAAAGGGGTGAAATGGGATTGGGCCTTAATATATTAATTTGGAACAAGGGATGTAAATGATTAACTGTTAACTGACAGAATCATTTTGTTTTAAATATGTTATCAGTAAAACAGTAAAAATGAGTCAAATAAAATTTAATTTCCAATAAACCATAGGCAGGTTTCTCATTAGAGTTGAAGAATATTTTTAAATTGTACGCATGATGTTCTCTGAGAGAAAGTGTGATGCGTAGCGTGTGAAGAAATTACATATGTGCAAAACTGTAGAGAAGGATGTGGTGGACGCCAGCGGATAGCAATGAGTTACAAATACAGTGAGAACATAGAATTTTCAGTAGCTCATTACTACATATTCCAGTGATTTCACTACACACATTCTTACTTATAGTATGTTTAATATAATTTCGGGCATTCATATCAACACTTATGCCTGGCCTTATCTATCAGTACTACGTTACATCGTCCATACAGGGAATGTTACCTAATTCCTTGGTACAGAATTTATGCAGAGTTCAGTCAATGTGTACAATCATAAGTGTACGTATATCAAGTATTTTATAACGTCTTCCAACATGGCTCAGCCAATCAGATCTCAGATACAAACCTACCCATTTTGATGTGTTCCATCCTTGAGTTTCAGGCTTGCCAGTTACCTATTATCTGTCAACTAATGACTCTCAGTTATTGTAACCGTTTGGAATACAAGCTACAGCCTTTTTTTGCATATAGCTCTGTGCTGCTTACACACCATCAATCTGATCAAATACATGTAAGCACATTTGTGCAATTATTGCAGAATAGCTACCTATTTACTATACTTATTATATACCATTAAAGTCATTTACACCTTGTGTTATCAATGAACAGTTATGCAATATAACCTACAATAAATATTTAAGTAACTAATGCCACTATGAGGTTAAAATCCCACACTCCACACCTCCGCACACAAGTGACCTAGTAACGTGGGTTTGCAAGACTGTAATACCTAGTGTCTGTCACTCAGTATGAAACAACACTATCTTTGATCTATGTATCTTGGAATTAAATACTGTCACTGTGGTGAATTAAAAGGCAATCAAGTACAGGCTGTGCTTCTAGTCCAAAACTGCCAATTTGAGCACTCAAAATCACGCAGAAATAGCAATTATTTAACCAAAAGCATTAAAAAAAAAACACTTGTCATAGCACGTTTGTGTGGCGTTGACTTTACAACTGAAATAAATCCATTTTCACCATGCTGATAATAGTTATAAATAATTTAGTGTTAAAAAAATGTAGTTACAAATCCCTGCATTTCTGCATTTTCATGGCCGGATGTAACCTGAGAGAAAGCTGAGGCAGGGAGTGTGATACAGAATGACAGGGTGTCAGGATGTGTGAAAGAGAGTTGTGTGCAAATGCCTCAGTAGCCTACTTTCTCTCATTTGGAACTGTTTTTCTTCCCATTTTCTGTTTCTCAACCAGATTTACTGAATGCTGGAATACAGCAGAGCTATTCCAAGCAACAAAAAGAGCCAATTATGCAATTCAGCAGCCGTCGCATATTGCCTAAACTTTACGTAATCAAATCCACCCCAAAGAGCAGGGAAACAGTAACAGCTTTTCATATTTTCTGTAGAGCCTCATCGGCACCTGCCCTCCATTTTCTCAACTGGTCCTGGGACAATTAACCAAGTTACAGGGCCCCGGAAGGTAAAAAACAGATTAAACGAAGTTAAAAGAAAAAAAGCATTTTATCCCTATGCAATGCATAACCAAGGCAATAAATGAAACAAAGTCTCAAGAAGCCATGTGTTGTTCCCAATTGTTGTACAGAATAACATGACTGCTTCTTACTAACACAACAAATATAATACACTACACAAATGTTTAATAAATAAATTACTATTTATAAGCTGTATTGTATCAATTTTATATCTTCTATTATTATTTATGCTTTTATAATTAAACCCAATTCAAAGTAATGAAAAAAACATCACTGATGAACAATTATTTCTGTAGCATAAATTGCTAATCCAGGCGATTCTGAATTACAATAGATTTTATTAGACCAGACAGGGTTCAATTCCTTTCCCAGGCAAGCACATCATGTTAAAACAACAAGAGCCCTTGGGCAAGAATCTTAACACTATATTCACCTATATATTTATATAACATGATTAAATTGTAAGCCACTCTGAATAATCACGTCCATCAATACATAAACGTAAAATGTAAAGTCCAGTAAAAACACTGTGCTACAGAGCACATGCACAGCCAAGTATGGCAGAAATCTAGCCTATGGAAAGAGTAGGCTATGTTGGGTGGGGGATGGTGGGGAGTGGGGGTGTGGAAAGGACTTCTAAACTTAAGGTCATTATAGTAATCACTTTGGATTCAAACCAAACAGTCATGGAAAACCAGAGAATGTAGATGAGATCAGCTCTGTTTCCAAAAATAAAAATACATCTGAAAACATGGGAAGTCATTTAAAACATAACCTGAACCTTCACCTACCACTGTTACTCACATCATCCTCCACAATGGCTCAGAGGCAAGCAGAGAAAACATTTGTTGAGGATTGTTGAAGCTAATTATTTATTATTGACAGTCTTGTTAGTAATATCCATACCGAACATCTGGTATATAAATTTTCTGAATAAAAAGTCAACGAAATTTTAAAAAATTGGAACTAAATTTGTCATTTGCAACGACAGTGGTATAATCACTATGTAACAGCATATGTTAAACCTATCCACCATTTTTTTAATAACCCATAAAAGAGTACGTGACACATTGTTAGTAACAGACGCATTTGAATGTTCATGACAAAATACACTGTGGGATTAGAGCACATCTCCAGAGAGGGTACTTCAGCTCACTCCAACATATGAAACGTGCCTGCATCAGTGGATGCAGGTTGGAAAGCATATGAGTTTTCCTAGTCTCTCTCTAATTCTCCTTACTTCTAACTACTCTGAGCCCTTGTTTCTTTTACAGATCCTCCAACTTGCGCACACAGGCCTATGCCAGTGACAGAACCCTGTCATTCTGAAAATCGCATGGAAAATAGGCACAGTAAATGGGTAAAACCAGGTTTGCTTATTTACCTTTTTTTTTTTTTTTAACAATATTTAAGCTCCAAGTCATACGTTATTACTCTGTTTTCTCTCAGGTCTGCTTCAGAGTTGGGAACAGTCTAAAAATTGCTGTTTGCTAATTGCTACTATCTTATTAATATTATTATAAGTACATTATGTAAGTGCATCTGCTGATGCTTCCACAAATATTACAGATGATGTATCCAGAAGTATTAGTAGATGTACTAAATAATAAATAAAAGCACCATTTTTTTCTTCTGCTAATTTTTAGACGATTCCTAACTCTGAAGTGGATGCAGGAGCAAGCACAGTCATAGCGTGTGCGTTGAAGCTTAATCTCTGTCAAATAAAAGAACACACACAGTTCAGTAAAAGTCATGGTTGCAGTATACTGTCATCTCTAATATGGCCACAAGGGTGTAATAAATCGGATAATAAAGAAGAAAATGATGAATGCCACATGACGTTTATTGGCCGATGGCATGCTTTCTGCATTTGTTTAGCTTAACCTGATTGTACAAGAGTTGAGACATGACTTGTGGTCTGAAGATGTGCTAAAATGTGAACTGTACTTTGCATGGCTTTTTGTAGGCATGATATCTGCTTGCAGCACTGAGCACTTTTAACCAAAACAGCACAACAGCTGCCCAGCTACAATGTTATCTATTTTAGGTACGATGCATGTATAATGCAGAATATAACATCACCCTAATGTTTAAAGGTTCCATTAGGTTCACATGTGGGAATGTGGGAAGTAATGGGCTGGTGTTTGCATGAAATAAATAAAAAAAAAAATATACATGTTCTTTTTCTACCTTGCGGTAAATGAGGTTTTATCCATCTGCGGGGCTGCTACCATGATCACAGGCCGATATGCACAGAAATAATGGCTGATTACTCCAGACCAATAACATACTCTCCAACAATTCAAAGAGAATTTTTTTGAGTAACTGAGGACAAGGGCTGAAATAATCACCACCACCACCACCACCAACCATCACAATGCTTTGAAGGAATACTTCAGCATTTTTCAACCTAATCTCTAACGGTTGAATCTGCAGTGTACAGTCAATTACCTAGGAAATTACCTTGTGAAAATTTAGCTGTATAATTTGATGGGCCTAGTATCCCAGTAGGAGGAATTTGTGGCAACATATTGCGCGCATAGTTGTGTGGGTGGAGTTTTCACAGGTTCCTTTAGATTAGTAACACAATCTGTCATGTCTCTCTCATTAAGAGTCTGTAACAGTTATGGTTTCAAATTTGGTTTGCTCACAGAATTCAGCAACTGCCCACTGGCTATTAGAAGTGAATTATTTCCCTGTGTAAATACAAGTAAATGCATCAAAAGATTGTCCAGGGTAATTGACAGTACGGTACGAATGCGGCAGACAGAGCTTAGGTTGAAAAATGCTGGAATATTCCATTAAAATCAGCATCCTAAAAAATATCTTACAAGTACTTTCCTTCTGTCTTCTTTAAGTACAAGTAGAGGGGCCAAAAAGGGCAGAGGCCACCACAGACTGAGGCCAAGTTTAAGCAAAGGAGTCATTCAGAGGCACAGGCACACACTCCGTCAGTCGCCAGTTCAGCCTCTATGTTTAATATAGGAACTTCAAATCCAGGGAGTAATTGCACTGCCTCCAACACAGAGCCCCTTTGAGTGCACACAGATGTGGTCTATCTGTCTGCCACACACACCTACACCTCTGCCCAAATCAATCTGTGCATGCTTGTGTATTAATGTTGGATGTGTTTAGGTGTTTTTCCAAGTGAATGTGCTCGTTCATTTTTGACGCTTCAATGCTTGTTTCTGTGCATTTGCAGGAAAGAGTGTGTGTGGAGAGAGAAACAGTAGAGTTGAGTAACAGCACATGTTCTACCCAAAGCAGTAACAGTGTAAAACAGGATGTTTTGGGAGCATTACATCATGTCCCATTTGTGTCCAGTGGCAGAACTCCGGAGAGGCAGAGTGCAACGCGAAGGTCCAGCACTCTGTCCAATCAACAGCTGCCACCCACTAAGCCACACCCCCGACAGTGCTGAAGACAGACTGCACTTGTTGCTTGCAGGCTATGGTGTCGCACGAGTCATGTACTTCAAAACAACATCAAAAGAGTGAGGTAACTGTAATACTCTCAATGAGTTGCTTGTGTACTTAAAACACTTACCCCACCCTTGCTGCTCAGGTGACTGTGCAGAAGAACTTTTACATACTACAATGTGTTGTATTCTTTGAATATTTTTCTGCATAAAGAGGGAGATTACAGAAAAGGTCTTAAAATGATTTGCATCAGTGTTTTTCCATCATATCCTGCTGCTGATGACACCACTGGGTTGCCATCACGCAGCGTTAAAACTGATGTTTCCCTGTACTTAAAAAAAGAAAGACTCTTTTACTCTAAACACTCTTATTAAAGAAAGCAATAGGAGGCTCCTGAATTCTGTGAAAATAAATGTTCAAAATATGGGACTACATGGTGCAAATTTCTTTCTGGAAAATTAGTCTCATTTCTAAAGGAATGACACAAACATTTATGACTTTTGAATACGTCTGCATAAATATTTATGCACAGAATTCATTCCATTGGCTTCTATTATAAATGTATTTAAAGTAAATAATTCTGTTAAGTACACTATTAATGAACAATTAATTATTGTCCATGGTAATCGACGGTATGCTACCAATGCGGAGATAGAGATTAGGTTGAAAAACATCGGTGTATTCCTTTAACCGGTTTAACATGACTGGCACATCCTTAACATGACTTGTTCCCATTATTATTCCTTTAATAGAATGTAACTGTGACAGACATTGCTTTTGTTAACAACTAGGCACTGGTCTTTTGGGCACTTAAGCCAGGGCTATGGTACATGAATGATGCTTTCTTAATGGCCACTAAGTGAAACTCAAAGAAACAGGCTTAAAATCATGACGGGGCTGGATACAACACGAATCCAGACAAAACACCACAGCTACATCTTACAACCACAACAACAGGTCCTTAGAGTACAGGTAACAGTGTTCTGCAATAAAAAACCAAATGGATTATGTACTCATTTGCAATTGAGAAAGAAGACAGTAGGGACTATTTATTCTCCAAAGAAACTTGGAATTGCTTTTTTTTCCTCCAGACAGTTATAGCTGTGTGTCTCATCATCACCACCACATGACATGATTAGCTTTTCAACAGAAATAATCCTTAATTGTCATTTACCAATGAATGTCTGACTTCCGTATTGGTCAATTGCTAGCTCTTGGCCATGAAAAATGGATAAACTAAAAAAAGAACAAACAATTAAAAAAGATATTGTCAGCAATTCTGAAGTTTTATCTTCAACAGTGAACCTATATAAAAAAAACTGCTATAATCAAAACTAGTGCAACCCCGGCTTCAGGATATCGACCTGAGGAAATCGTGCGAGTAGACAAGCTGCAGGTTGGAGGTTTGATACTTTTATGGTATTGACCGAATTACTTCACTATTGTGTCATATGATACCAAACTTCAATACCTAGATATTCAGTCTTATAAGAGTCAGTAATCATATTGGAGGAATGTGTGAAAAGTATATGTGCAAACTAACAAAGTCTGTGCGCCACATTAAAAATTAGCAAAAAAAATTTTTTAAGAAGGAATACGGGGAAAAATAATACAACTGGCAAAGAGAAAAGGTCTTACAAATGCTTTAAAATTGGACCAAATGTGTCTTTGTATGACAGGTGCAGTTCTAGCAGTATTTGGAATGCTCAATACATACTCTGTAATGTGTACTGTGATTTAATTTGTCCCGATAGCGACAACATATTGTCATACTGTCCACTCCAAGTGGACAGATCTCTCTAAGATTTTGATCATTCCTGTGCAGTCCCCACAATGCTTACGTTTTATGTAACAGATTCATTCCAACATAGACTGAGTTTGGTGAGTGGTTCTTCACAGTGAGACATTCATACAGTCACGTGTCAAAACAACAATCATGTGTGACTTTTAAAATGTATTTAAACAACTCTTCAGTAAGCGCAGACCAAAGCAAGACTGGATTACTATAGTTTTCTCTGGTCCCTTAAATGCCACTGACATGGATATGAGCTCTCCTCTGGACCACAGAAACATCTACAAGGACTGTAAGAGTTTGACTTTTTTTTTTAATCTGTACGCTGTTGCAACAGGAGGCTCTATACCGTGCCTACTTGGCCAGGCCTTAAAGTCAACCTGAAAAAATGGCCTCTTATCTTGACCTGGTTATATTAAACATAATTCATCATATCATTTAAAAGAAAAAAAAATGTTTTTCGTAATCTTCCCTCAAAATAAAGTGACTTTCGCCTGCCGCTAAATGTCTGCTTTTTGGGTATGTCATCATGCACCAGCAGGTAATGAAAAATAATTATCTATTATTAACATAATAGATAAAAAATTATCTATTATTATATATACATTAGTAACATTACTCTGATAGATTTCCGATTTAAGTTGACTTTCAACTCAACAAGATGTTCTTCAACAACAAAACTTCAGCCTCAATTCTGAAGTACATTCAGTCCTCCTTTGCACTCCAAGTAACTCCATATGAGATGCCACATTCTACTTTATCTATGTAATATGAGTGCTACCTATGAAGATAAAAATGCAAGAAATAACTGAAAAGCGAAAACCTATGCAGTAAATAGTGGGAAATCTGTTGACAAGAACTAGTTGGAATACCCGAGTATCCGATACTGGGTACAATTGAAGCTGGCCTTCACTCCAAATACATAGTGCTACAGCAGTAGTCTCCAACCCTCCTCCTGGAGATCAACCTTCCTGTAGGTTTTACCTGTAACCCAGTTCTAACAGTCCTCATTCAGCCAATCAAAGACAATAAATAGGTTGTTCAGGTGGGTTTCATTTGCATTTGAGCTAAAGTCTGCAGGAAGGTATACCTCCACGAGGAGGGTTGCTGACCACTGGCCTACACAGTCATGCAAGAGACTGCCACATGGAAAAATAAAGAAAGTAGATTAAAGAGCTAAAAACACATTTGACAGAAGAACAACCAAGAATCACTCTGTTAGGTTTATACCATTAACGCTATTTCAGAATCACCTTTGCTGGCCTTGAACCCTGCCTACTACCTCATAAGCATCTGAGTACAATTCTTTCGTCATTCACACCTGCAGGAATGTTTCCTTTGCAGCAAAACAAGCGCAAAAAAATAGTGAGAGAATATGAACCACAAACAGACAGAGAAGGAGAGAAAGATGAAAGTGTATGGGGAAGAAAGGAATTGGTAGGTTTAAGGCTGACAAGACTAGACTTGCCACTTAGTGCGAGTGTCTGAGCAAGTGAGAGAGCAAGGGTGGAGGGAGAGAGAAAGAACAAGAGAAGAAAAGCGGTATCAGTACAGGAAAAAGGAAGTGATAGGGTCCCCCCTTCACACGGTTCAGCTACAATCCACCCAAATGTCAATGTTCAAGGAGCACCTCCTCCTCCAAAACCCCTTAAAAATTATTTTATGGCAATCTAAACTACTCCACTGAATCTAACCTTGTCAGTACACAATTACAGAGCACTAAAGCCATGTTTATGTTCTAGTTAAGTACTTTACGATTGTGATTTTTGTCCAGAAACCGTCTTGTCTTAATTTTGCCTCCCTGCATTGATGTTAGATCTTAAGGAGGCAAATTACTTCTTTTTAAGCCAAAACAAATAAATACATAAATAAAAATAAAACAGCAACGGTCTAGTTTTTTTTTGCAGGCGACTGTAATACACTGCTCCCCTGCATTGTAAATAATTGAGACTAGTGTCTACCAAATATAATTCAGGCAGATAAACAATCCTATTATGTATGTCAGTGACAGATAAGATCAGAGGTGTTGAAAGGAATACATTCAGGCCTACAACAGGGAGGCCTATCGCAGCTACCTGACTGCATCTCACATTAATCTCACTACTGCAATTTCATGTTTTACTCTACCCCAACATTTGAACAGCTTACAGTGTTTTCTTCCTATTTTGCTGTTACTCAGTAAAGCCGTGTTATAACTATATATAACATAACACGAAGGCTACGCAAATGTGCAAGCAAGAGTACTGTACTCACTGCAAAGAAAATACAATCGTGGAAAGACCGGTTTCAAACCTACATTGTAGCCAAATACTGTTCTCACCAATCGAGGGAAAGGACGGCTAACTGCTCCCAGCTAACCAAGCAAAGCAGAGCAAAACATTCTGACAAGATAGCGCACCAGACAGTTCCCCGACACAAAACACAAAAAACAAAGGCTACTTAAAGCGATATTACAGCTCGCGTTGTATTTCGAACTGCTTAAAGAAACTTACCTTAA
>JAILXH010195208.1:4326-19374 GCA_023558415.1 Piaractus mesopotamicus | reverse complement strand
TCTTTTTCAGGGAAGGCCTTGCTTATTTCAGCAAGACAATGTCAAACCACATTCTGCATGTATTACAACAGCATTGAATTAAAAGAGTCCGGGTGCTAAACTGGCCTTCCTGCAGTCCAAACCTGTCACCACTGAAAACTTTTGGCACATTATGAAATGAAAAATACAACAAAGAGTCCCTTAACTGTTGAGCAGCTGAAATTCTTTATCAAACCAGAATGGGAGAACATTTGACTTTTAAAACTACAGCAATTGGTCTCCTCAGCTCCCAAACGCTTACAGAGTGTTGTTAAAAGAAGAGGTGATGAAACACCGTGGTAAACATGCCCCCGTCCCAACTTTTTTGGAATGTGTTGTTGGCATCTAAAGGTGCATATATTTTTCCAAAAACAATACAATTTCTAATTTTCAACATTTGATATGTTGTCTTTGTACCATTTTCAATGAAATATGGGGTTTAAATAATTTGCACATCATTACATTTTGTTTTTATTTACATTTGGCACAGTGTCCCAACTTTTTTGGAAATGGGGTTGTAAATAAAATTTAAAAAACAGTCAAAACAAATGTTTTAAGTTGGGATTTAAACAATGAAAAGTTACAGCAGTCACAAAGACACTGTGGCAAAGAGTTCCAGAGTTTGAGAGCTGTAGCACTGAACCGTCTGATTTGTGCACGGGACTGCGAGAAGTCCAGTGCCAGAGGATCTGATATGGAGACAAAAGTCAATCCCATGCAATAAAGATATAACCAAATATCCAGGGGGCATTTAGTATTGGTTGATAGCTGTGCTAATTGTGATTTTGAACAGGCTGGCTGTGATAGGGTTCAGGTGGTCTTGTGCTGTTAAACTTTAGGTTGATGTTGATCTTGAAGGTGAGGGAGCTTTTAGCATGTAAGCAGCTTTTGTGTGCTTCATTAAAAGGGAGGAACTGGCAAAAGCGTTAGGGTATGATACAGGCAAAAGAGCAGCAGAGATGCTATACAAGTGTAGTACTTAGTATCAGTGACATTATGTGAATAGGGCAAGGCTGCTAAGTCTGGTATGAGGCTAGGCCTCTGCTTTGAAGTGACAAATAGCGGCACCGCCCTCCTAGCAAAACCACGCCGCACCACTGCAAGTAATTACTAATGATGTACCTCACACATCTAAGCCCCTCGTTCCAAATGTCCAGCATACTGGACATTGTTTTCCCAGCTGTTCTAGCTCTATAGAAGCAGGTATGTCATCACACACACTTTTATTTGTTTCTACAGAACTCAGTCTTTGTATTGATTAATATTTTAATAGATTTTTTTTTTTTAATCTTGTCATAAACAAAAACAAACACGGCAGCTGTTAAAATACATGCCCCCCCACTTCTAAGACCAAATGAAACACTGTTTCACTGTGCCCTTTTGTGAAAGGCAAAGACGGAAATAGTAGATATTTATTTCCACGTATACACATTTTGAGATAAAGCTTAATGTCCAGTAATCTGAACATTTGGAGTCCAATGATGCTTTGATTAGTGTAATCGACTCATGCATTACAAAAACCAATCATTCAAGATTTTTTCTGTTCAAAGTAGAATTTTATGTTTATTTAAGCAGTGACAGTAGATGATGTTCTATTAATTAATATTGTTTTTTTGTGATTTCAATGGCTTCTACTGTCCAAAATACTGGACATTAGAATTAGGCGCATGAAATCTGCAAGATTTTGAAAAATGACTGTATTTATTATCAATAGATAACAGACCCAAACAAAAATAATTAAAATTTACTTTGTTTTCTAAATGTTATTTATGAAACACAAACACATTATTTCTGTCTACAAAAATGTATGTAATATGTGTAATTCATTAAATTAATATGTCATGCAGCTTATGTAATGTTTCATACCTTATTTTCATCAATGACCTCGATTGTTTCAACCATTTATATGTTCTAGATATAATAATGTAAACTAGTGTCTATGCTTTGTGTTAAAAAGTTCTTCATTTTTTATTATGGTATGAAAATTATTATGTATTTTTTTTAATAATTTGAGAGCTGTTCATGCAGAAGTCCAGGTAGTTCCAAGAGTTCAGAAACATTTTTCATACAGCTCTACATGCAAAAAACACACAAATGCGCTCACGTGTCATGCGCTTAAGTCCAAATGTCATGTTATTATTACTAACATAACATATTGTTCTGTTATTAAGTATGCAGCAAACACATATTTTAAAACAAAACATTGTTTGTTTTTAAAGTTTCCAATATCAGGACTGAGGAGGCTAAAGAAAATAAACTGACCATGCTGCTGAGCAAGGTGTCATTTGCGAGCCAAAACAGCTGGCTCTTACTAGTGAGCTGAGCCAGTTGATCTGGATCTCCGAAAGTCACCGAAATTCCCAATACTACTAACTACATAATATAGCCTGTGTGCTACACAGGGTTTTGAACTTGTCCACACCAATGATGCAGTCAATGATGAACTCCAGCTAGCCTTTTTTCCCAGAAAAAAAGAACCACAACTATGAAAGTTTTTTCTATCTAGGGAAACTCTTTCTATATAGGAAAGGGGAACTTGTTTTAAATAAAAGCCAGTCATTTTCCTATGGCAAAACCAGTATCTTCAGAGATGAGACAAAGCTGTCTCAACTGCCTTGTTTCTTTGCACATGTGCAGAACCAATTACACTGACTCTGTTCAATTCTACTGTGAAAGAGTACAAAATTCAGACCTCTCTTTGAAAATGAGGAGGGCTACTACTTGTCAGAAATACACCCTGGCTGAGGAGCAAGCCAAGGGCAACAGTCCTAATTTACATGAGTAAGAAACCTTGAAAGGAATCAGGGCTTAAAAAAGAACCCATGCTCATTTGGGTGGTGCCCTCTAGTGAGGTTTAGGAAAAAATGAATAGATGTGTATAAAGGAGAAAGATTGTCACTGGTAATGGAAAGAAAGACATAAATATCGGTATTGGTATTACAGTCAGTCAGTATAGTGGTCACTTTAATTATTCTTACTAAACAGTTAGTCAGAAAAGTGACTTGATTGTATGCATTGGACTGCAGTCTAGACAAAAAGCAGTGACATTTCTAACATGCATAAGGAGCATAATTTAGACATCTGATCAGCAGTCTAGATTTCTCTCTACTTGAATAAGTATTGAAATTTGATACTGAATGATACAGAATTTTACCATAATTGTATTGAATTTCAATAGCCAGCTCTAAGTATCACTATTTGCCATGTTATATAATATTATGAAACTTATTTGTTCTGGTTAGCAAACAGTAAAAGCCAATAAAACACAAGTTTTTGGTTGCCAGTCACATTTTGGAAGCATAGTTTACTAACATCGTAGTGACTGAAGAATAATACATTATAGATTAGCTTTTGCATTTGATGTTCATCTTACCTTGCACTTCAGCCAAACTACCAATTATGGTGTATCAAAACTGTCATAATTGTTACTGATACACAACACACTGAAAGATAAACTAATGCTTTTGTTTAAAAATGCCATGCAGTTTTCTTCAGTGTTGTATTCAGTAGATCATGACTCCCTCTGGTGGGCATGGATGGACTGTCAATCCTTTGTCTGTATATTACTATTTCTTCATGATATACATGATGTTTTGGGTTTTCATTACACTGTCTAATTTTTCCTTACCGGCCCCAACCATGTAGTTAGACTTTTTTGCACTGCAGCAGCCCTCTCTATGATCCCTGTAGGTATCTATGGAGGGTTTGTTTATAGAGCTATCTTAACGCCTATCCTGGCCTTTGTTCATAATCTTGTCTGTATTTATCTTATTTGTGGATTGTCTTCCTGCCCTCCCTGTCCCCTTGTTAATTCTCAAGAGGAAAGAGATTACAATGCTTGTGTCCTGTCCAAAGCCTTCAAAGAATAGTCTGGCATTTTTCAGCCTATTTGCTACCTACTGCATCTGCACACAGTCATTTCAAGACGCTTCTCTTTACTTACAAAATAAATAAGCCCACTGATTTAAAACATAACTATAACAGAGGCCGTTGAGCAGTTTCTGAAATATTGTGTATTTTTGAAGAACACATTTTTGAAGATTTCTTCAGTCAATTTTCTCAGAAAATATGTTCAATTCATTTCAGAAAATAAACTATTTTTCAAGAGGGAGGAATTGCAGTAATATGCTACCACCACGGTGGTGTTTTTTTTTTATTGTGTTGCTCCAGTTGGATAAAGCTTCAGAAAAACAGATTCTGTGTGCAGGCCAGAACAAAACTTTGTGAGACATTATACGCCTGGCTTACTGGAAGGTTGAGAGCACACTCAGAACAGGGGAAGACCATCTCACTGGGAGTCTCAAAGGGCGTCTTCCTGTGGGCTGTTTTCATTACCCCCTTTGTGCCATCTGGGATGATGTGTGGTCATACCCCAGTGCCCCTCATTTGGGGAATGAGTTTCTCTCAGTCCTGGAACACCTGGTGCTCTTTAGGCTTTTGCTGACATAGGGCATTGTTCATATTGCTTTCCACGGAGTCAATCACTAAGCATCATGAAACAAAATGGAAGGCTATGACTACATCCTGATTGGTCTTACCACAAAAAGTGGGAACATAACTATTGCTTTGAAGTAACTAAATCACAAATGAAATATGACAGAAGTAACTACAAATTATTAAACATCTCTAGAGTAGTGGTTTTGAAAATTATAGGAATGGCATCCATGGACAAACTCCCCAAAAGGCAAACATTTAACAGGATAGCTAAACACTACAAGTATAGCAAATACCATAGAACTGAATCAACAACTACCAGACCCAAAAAAGGACTGTACTTTGTGAGCTGTACAAAGCAGGAATATATGGCAGGTCTGTTATTTAGTAACATTTTGTGTTCAAGAGGCACATGTACACCTATACAAGATATATAGTAAAATTTGTGTTTGGAGAAAGCAAATGGATGACTTTAACCCACAACCAACTGATTGTCATGGTGGTGAATCTATAAACA
Organism: Piaractus mesopotamicus; assembly: GCA_023558415.1. Classification (NCBI taxonomy): domain Eukaryota; kingdom Metazoa; phylum Chordata; class Actinopteri; order Characiformes; family Serrasalmidae; genus Piaractus; species Piaractus mesopotamicus. The sequence goes on along the minus strand of JAILXH010195208.1, from coordinate 14,405 downwards.
TATGGGCTGCAATCTGAGAGAATACTTTAAGTCTTATTACTGTACTGTATGGCCATACAGACCTCAATTTTAAAAAAGTTGGGACAGCATATGAAATGGTAATAAAAAGCAGCGGTTAGTAAATTCTCTTTAACCTGTATTAAATTGAAAACAGTATGAAATAAAATATCTGATGTGTCCAAATGTCTATTTCAAATTTGATGCTCCAGGATCAAACTGGCACAGGAGCATATTTACCTCTGTGTTTCATCACTTTTCCATGTAATGACATTGAATAATTGTATGGGGAAATAATGCACAATTTATCCAGTTTTGGAAGCAGCAATTCTTCCATTATACACTCTCAGAGAAAAGGTACAATACTGTCACTGTCAGTACCTTCAGTCAGGGAGCATAATTGTACCATAATCCATTGAAATTATGTTTTCTAAGTTGTATAACTCCACACGGCCCATCTCATCTCCAGGCTTTTTTTTTATTGTTCTGTTTTGAAACTTTAAGTTATGAAAAGATACACATACATACTTCTCACCTGGAAAAACTTATTTAAGGTACACAATTGGACATTAAACCCACTGTTGTACCTTTGAGATTACATTTACATTGTTCATACCTTTATGAATGAACAATGTACCTGCACAGTACCTTTATTTGTAACAGTGTACGAGTCTTCAGCAGTCCAATGATTCAGGGCCTTCATATTTTGTGCTTCATAATGTGCTACACATTTTTATCAGGAGACAGATCTGGACTGCAGACAGGCCAGTCTGGCACCCGCACTCACCGATGCTGTTGTAACACATGCGGACTGTGGCTAGTTTTGTCACAATATAAAAAAGCATGGATGTCCCCGAAAAAGACGCAGTCTAGAAGGCAGCCTATGTTGCTCCAAAATGAGTATATCTTTATATAAAGATGTGCAAGTTACCCGTGCCACGGCCACAAATACACCTCCATACCATGAAAGACCCTGGCTTTTGAACTTTACTTTGGTAACAAACAGGATGTTCCTATTTTTTTTATATAAACAATATGGTAGGTTGCCTTGTCAGACCTCAATACATAATACACAATACACTGTGCATCAGTCCATTTCAAATGAGCTTGAGACCAGAGAAGTCAGCAGCATTTCTAGATGTTGCTGCCATACACTCTCAGAAAAGGTACTCAACTGTCTCTAGGGTGGTACCCTCAAGGCTGTGCTTTCAGTACCTTTGGTTAAGAAACAAAATTGTACCACATTTCACTGTAGTTATACATACATACATCATCTAAACCACTTATCCTTCTGGGTCGCGGTGGGGTGCTGGAGCCTATCCCAGCTGTCATTCGGCAGAAGGCAGGATACACTCTGGACAGGTCACCAGTCCATCGCAGGGCAGACAGACAGACAGACAGACACATTCACACCTAGGGGCAATTTAGTGTGTCCAATTAGCTTAACTGCATGTTCTTGGACTGTGGGAGGAAACCGGAGTACCCGGGGGAACCCACGCAGACACGGGGAGAACATACAAACTCCATACAGAAACAACCCTGGTCGCCCAGCCGGGAATCGAGCCCAGGCCATTCTTGCTGTGAGGCAACAGCGCTACCCACTGCGGCACCATGCTGCCCCCACTGTAGTTATACATTTTTTTAACTGAATTGACTCCACATACTATGCCTTGACTCCAGGCTTTTTTATTTTATTGTTCTGTTTTAAGACATTAGGTTAAGAAAAAGTTCGAATATACACCTTTCCCCTGGGGAAAACTCACTTATGGTGCACAGCTGGACCTTAAAACCATTGTTATAACTTTGAGGGTACATTTACATTGTTTGTACCTTGATGAACAAAAAATTTACCTGCACAGTACCTTTTTTTCTGGCAGTGGATGGTTTCTACTGTTCAACAAGCACTGTTTGTCAAAGTATTCCCAAGCCCACGTGGTGATAACCATCACAAAAGCAAGCCAGTTTTAAATGCAGTGCTGTCTGAGGGATCAAGGTCATAAGCATTCAGTTGCAGCTGTTTTTAAAATGTTAGATTTTTTGCTGATGCATTTCTGGCAAAGTGGTAAGCCTTGACCCATCCTTGCTTGTAAAGGACTAGGCCTTTCCTGGATGCTCCTTTTATACTCAAGCAAGACTGCCTGTTTGATACATTTTTGAACATGTCACAGTGTTACTAGTCTTAAATTCCCCCATCCCCATTTTCATAAATCTTGAGCAGCATGCTACAGTGACGAAAAATATATTTAGAATTCTTGTAGATCTTATTCTAACAGCCATATGGTACACAAGAGCATATGGCATACTGCAGGGATATTAACTTGAAAAAAGTCTGCCGGGTTCCCCTTTGAGGGAAGAGAGAGAACATAGTGAGAATGACTCTATATAATCATACATCACTGTGGGACTGATAACACTCATAATTGACGCTGGGAGCTAACATTCTGGCATATCGTCTGTGATCCTGTCCTACGCTGTATGCACCTATGTTGTTTGCACAGATGACTGAGTGAACTCTACACCTTTGTTATGAGCACAAAATTGGACAGTGGTCAAATGAAACAGGTCAGAATGCCGAGTGTCCAAAAACAGGTCATTCCAATTTCACAACCTAGACCACTGACTTTGACCTCTTAAAATGAATAGCTTTATTTATCTTTCAAACTGCATGACACTGTATATAGGTCCACATTTAAACTCTCATAACTACATATTAGAGTCATGGTTGATATCAAACAATTTATTATAGTACAGAATGCAAAATAGTAGTTACATTTTAATATTAATAACTGAATAAAAAACCTGCAAGTGTTAACGAAGGATCATACATCACATGGATAAATCTTAAGCAACATTTATGTAGTTATTTTAACCCCTTTAATGCCTATGTTCACCAATGTTTTCTCACTACAATACCCTTGTATGCATTGTGAAAATATATCATCCAACCCTTCACTATCCCCCCACAGCAATACTGACATCCTGACTGCTATCACAGCCAATGATATAGAAACTAATAAATATGGATATCATATTCAGCTTTCTAGCATTAAGGTTAGCTATGTAGCTTTCTTCTGCATTAGACAGCTAGCAGGGAAAAAAATTAAAGAATTCCAAAAGCTGCACTCATGTATCCACCCCAAAGCATTTGTACATGTATACATGTATGTATATTTTTATATGCATATGCAATATAAAAAAGTCATATTGTATAGAAAGTTATGCATTAAAAATAACCAGTGTATACAGGTGTGCATTTGTGCAATTGTGCAGTGTATTATGTAGCAGCTTCCTCTGAATTTCACATTGCTGTGTATGAAAGTTTATAATGTTTTAACAGCCATCTCGTTGGAGAGGGGTAAAGGTCACTGGTCAGATGCTTAAGTCAGTGTGTGTGGAGCATGAGGTGAAATGAATGCTTGCAACAAGCTTGCTGGCTAACAGCTCCTGTATACTCAATGTATAAGACACAATAATATTATTTCCAACTATGACAAAAGAACTTATCCCACATTCTGCTGAATATTCACATTTGTCCTAATAGGCTGTTATGGGTAATACTCACCCATTGCACGCACCTCTGATCAGAAGGGTGATTCCATGATTGGGGTGCCAAAATGAAACTTTATTTTTTCAAAAATGTATTATTTTTCAACATTGAATCTCAGAAAACAGGCATATAACCATTAAAAATTTGTTTATCCATCTCATGAACAATTAAAATGTTACAAGGTTTCTTTTCTTACAATGGTTTAAATGCATAACAGGGTTGAGTATAGCAAAGTTTTATCAAATAGATAAAAAAGTGTTTAACTAGCATCCACGCTAAGCCCACAATCTTCAGGAAATCTGGATAATGCAACTTCCAGTTAAACATGTGATATTTCATATTGGTGAATGTGTTCAGGTAAAAGGGTTAAGTTAAGGTTAGGACCAAAAAATCTCTCAAAGACAATGTACATACTGTGCCAAAGCGTCAAAAGTTTTCCCTAAGTGCATCAGACATGCTGTACCAGATGGCGCCAGTAGGAGGGGTTGATGAGAAATGTATGTAGCAGTGTCTGAAACCATACGTGCTCTCCACATTGACTCTGAGTTGTCAGTGTGTGAAGGTGATGGCCAGAAGAATCCATCTGCACCTGCTGTTGCTCAGGGGAGGTTTGCCGCACCTGCTGTCACTTATATTTATTTAACCAAATCGAGCTCGCAGAGGGCTCTTGATTTTTAGGTGTTAGAGCCTTGCAGATTCTCTGTATCTTTGCCTCGGTTTGGGTTTCACTGTTTGAACATGTTGTTAGTCGCTCTGCTAAATGAGGGGATGCCTGCTGTATCCACCATCGTCGCGCAGAATGTGGCACTCATGGTCGTCAAGGAGAGGTCTGTTACACCTGCTGGTTCAGGGAGACGTACTGCTCCTGACATCACCTGCAGGGATCTCCCACAACTGAGAGAGAGCAAGTCACAGTTAAACCTGTGAACGCTCGGAGAGGGGCTGCGCAACCTTAGGGGAGGGAAAATGATACAACATAGTAACATGATATTTTAAGTGAAAAAATAGATCAATACATGGAGGCCCAAATTATTAAGGGGAATTAAGCCTATTGATCCACCAATGTTATCGTATTTTCATAGATAAGCCTCTTTTTCCCTTTCTGGTAAGACCAAGGCTTCTGTTGGTGGCACTGGTAGGACGAATTGAGTAGTATGGTGGATGGCACCATTGTCCTGCACATGGAGGATTGAAGATTTGATTCCATGTCCAGGCAGGAATACCACTGCTATTCCAATAAGAGTCGTTGGGCAAGACTCCTAATAATACTTTTCCATATCACTGCGAGTTGTATGTAAAGTCGTACACAAACGTTTGAACATCTCGGTCAAATTACCTGTTTTGTACCACATCCTCTGCAGAGGACAAACCTAAAATGTTTCATTTTCTGCAAACTGTAGTGTAAACAGTACTTGTGCAATAAAATGTGCAGAACTGTGTTCTCCTTAGAGGATTTGTACTTATTTTCACTTAGAAATCAACAAGGGGTGCCTAAACTTTTGTTTATGACTGTATTCTTCAGATGTTTAACATTTGAAAATAAAATAAAGCTTAGTGTTTTGTTTAATATATTTCATTAATGTTTAACAGTGAATCACACAAGAAATAAATTATTTTTATTGTGGTGATATTTGAGATATCATGATGCACTGAATTGTCTCCTAAACAATTGTATTCCTATTATTGTGCAGTCAGAAAAAGACATGGATGTCTGGGAAAGAGTGCTGATTGTAATATGATAAAAGAATGTCAGAAAATTGTCCTCAAATTATGGTGGGTTGTGCCTCTGTTGGCCAGTTAACTCTGGCAAAGTAATTTTTTAAAGGATTTTAATCACTCTTTAAATGTCCCACCAACTCATACTTTCTACATGGAAAGATGACATTTTTCAAGTGCTTTAATTAAAATGTTTATGCATTTCAGAATTTTTTTGCTTCGCTCCCAGAGGCATGGACACAAATGAATTTTTGTGTAGGCCTGTGAAAAAGTGGGCAAATCAACTTGGTAGATACAATTTCGAAACGTGTTAATGTCCTACAGTGTCATTACATCAGGTAAAAGCCTATTCCTGACAGCTGTACAGTCATCACCCTACCTAATCCAACACTTTCACTCTATGGTGATACAAAATGATAGCAATCAACCAGAATACTGAATTCACATAAACACAACCAGCACTGTAATACCCTTCACTGTAAAGCATGCATATCTGCGTATATGTTTGCTACATGTAAGTTTGCCCAATGAAGATGACATAACTAAGTCAAAATCAGACAGCTGAGATGTACAAAGGTGAAGAAAAAACTCAGCAAACTTAAACACCTAAACTTAATCATCCTAAGCAAAGCATACCGCTACAACAGGTGGACCCAAAGAAGACACAGGAGTTAAAACCAGACAACCGAAATGTGTTTAAAGTTGAATTAAAGAGCTGTTTGGTTACTGCTTCATTTATTTTAAGTTTCATGCTGGTCTGGTTCTGGTTTAGCTGGTCACCCCAGCACACCAGCATCATAACACAACATACGCTGGTTTTGCTGGTGACCAGCCATTTTTTTCCTAGCAGGGTTGCTGAGAATTATGAGCTCCAGGGATTTAAATTGATTTTTTCACTTGAAAGTTGAAAACTTCCCATTTCCCACTTGGTAATGAACACAGTACGAACTGAGACATTCTGAGCTCCCGTGTCATAAAAGCAACGCTTGACTGGCTAATTCGTGAGTGATACAGTGTGTAGTTTCCCGGATGTACACATCATCGTTAGATAGTTAACAATAACGGCGCCTAGTTCTGTATATTAACCTACATTGCTTCGTGGTCCCTCGAACAAGACTACATTTACCAAGGGAGCTCGTGTACTACAGAAGGTAATTCACTCAGGAATGTACTACTGTCATACTTTCAGAAACTACGAACATTACTGATTTAAACTGGATTAAAAACACCATTACAGTAATCACTTGAATTACAATACCTCTCCACAATGTATCCAGATAGAAAAGGCTGAAGACAGACACAGAGAGAGGAACGAGAGACGTCAAAAGCTCCGAAAAAAGGCCCTCGTTTTCCCGCGCTGCTCCTCTGAGCTGGTGAGTGGGTATTCTGACGCAAGAGTGCGGGAAGTTTGCGTTCATTTATTCCGTGTGAGATATAGTGGCGTAAGAGCCTCCTAAAACAGAAACGGTGATTTAACTGACTGCCTGTATGTGCTGGCATCCGAGACTCGCTCTGGTCATAATCATTGCTGCCACTCTGCTCGGGGCGGAGAAGCTAGAGTGGATGCTAACTACCGCATGCTAGCTGTTTGTGCAGCAAACACAAGGGTTTGTCAGTGTATAATGGTCGATCCTTTACTGCGTGTTTCTTCGTGTTGGCCTATTTAAATTAACTGAAACTGCGTCACATTGTTGGACGCAGCATCTCTTGCAGTAGAGAACTGTGTGGTGTTGGGTGTTCACTGAAACAAGATAGGAGACGTTAGACCGTGTTTAAGTCGTTTTGTTGTGACTGACTCCTCACACTTAACGTGATACCTAAAAAATGGCCTCTTCATGAATTTTTTTTTAAATAAAGATGGCATTTTCATGGCATTTTGAAACACTGTTCAGAAGTTTGGAATAACTGTTTACAACAAAAATTCAGTTTGGTTTTCGATCAGTCTTACATGAACTGAGTATGCTAGTCCTGTTAGTCCTGTGCTACTTTATAGCTTTCAAATAACTAGTAAAAACCTATAAAGCTTTTTTTTTTTTTTTTTATTGTGTGCCGTTTCTGAAATGACTGAGAAAGCTGTGTAATATTGAGAATGAAATAATCAAAAATGCAACGTCCAGAATGCCTTTAAAAAATGGAAGGAAGATAACAAAAACAATACATCAGATAATAAATAAAACTTCTTAAGTACCTTTTGGTGTTTAGTTTGAAAGATTTATGTCTGCATTGTACATTATTAGTGTAAATAAAATAACACACATTATTAATCTAAAAAAATTATTGTAGTTGTATTGAAAGGTTTCAACACCCCTGGTCAAATTAGTTTTGTTGAATTTCTAGGTGAAAATAAATAAGCAAAATGTACATGTGAAAGAAATCATAATGTCTGCCTCTGCACAGGTCACTTTTTTTTTTTTTTAATGTGTTAAATTAACCCTTTATTGCAGGGCAACAACCCCATTTTCCTCACTTTACGATAACATGATGCATATTTAAAGACAATGACCAGGTTAACAATAAAGGGAAGAGTCGTGAGTAAGTCAATAAAAAGCATGTACTTGGTCATACTATCTCTTAGTGGGCATGTTTAACCTCTTTTTCAACATTCAGTATTACTTTGAATTTGCAGAAATATACTTGTTGCCTAGAAGCAACATTGTGCGACAGTGGAATGGATTTGGCCAGCCACAGGCCAGGTCTTACCACCTAAGAGAACACGGCTCTATATCATTTCTTACTTGGCAACATACCCCAAAAGGACCCCTGCACACACAATCAGGTCCATTTCATGCAAGAAAAGTGAATCGAACAATTTTTTTTTAATTGCTCTTATAATGTGTGCAGTAGAGGGTTAATTAAAATCGAAATAAAAGTCTGTAAATCGACCGAACTTTTGTATACAACTGTATGTGTCTTGGTAAAATGACATTTAATTATGCTGATTTAGTCAAGCTATTCTGGCACTTCTTTAGATACTATCCCATATCAATCTGGTTCAGAGCTATATTTCATTTCTTCAGAAATGTTCCCTTTATGTACTTGATTTCAGTGACATGCTGATGATTCCGTTTCTTGAAATTGTACCCCAGCATGTTGGATATAATAGTATAATGTGCTTATTGATTCCTTTCAGCATGCTCAAACACAAATATTTCAATAGTTACCTTTTTCTCTACATTTGGGCCTTTTTGCGCTTTTGTTTGATGTGAATAAAAACTTTAAATTATACACAACTGATATTAGTGTTTTCAGTAGCCGTTTACAATGTGTGTAAATTTGTGTGTAGTCACAGTCTTTCAGTGTTTATTTAACTAATCTTATCTTAGTAAGTTGAACATTTGGTATGAGATGAGTCTGAGCAGACAATACATGATTTGAACTGCATTTTGTCAAAGAACAGCTTGGCACAGTTGCGTGACAATGTTCACAATAATGGGGAAAAAATCTGATTTGCATATTGATGAACTGTCATTCACACTTTGTGTAGCTAGCGGGATCACAGTCACACTCATCTTTCATTATCAGCACTCAGACAGGGAGGTCTGTAGAGAAAGCGCAAGATCCTTCTTACCATAGCATACATCCCACATTGCCTGAAGAATAACACAGTGCGTTCATGTAGTGGTGTCAGGTACAAAGGCAAACAAGCTAGTGAGGTTTTAATTTGATGCTCTGTATTAGTCCTTATCCCTGAGTTCATAAATTTGCTACACAAAACTTTAGAAACAAATCTGAACTCTCCCACAAACACATCTCCAGAATAATGTTTATTGCTTTTGAAGATATTATTCTTAGCTCTTTTTTCGTTCCATCCTTTTCATTTTTTTTTTCAATTTTACAATAAAACAAACAAACAAACCCCAAAAAATCTTACTGCAAAGAAACTATTTTTTTGTCTTTGATGTGTACACACAAATACACAAAGGAAAGTCTATGTACACCGGTAGTTTCATATAATACACTAATGTAACGTAGGAACCGAGGGGCGACAAACTCTTTTGTCTAATTGCAGGTATAATATTGTATTTGCCTTCTGAGAAAACATTTGCAGTGACCTTTTGACCTCGCAAGAACCAGCTTGAACCGATCATTTTTGTGTCATTTTGTTCCACTGATTTTTCAACATTTCTGCCTGATTCAAGTGTTGAGATATCCACAGTGTCTTTCGGAGTGGTTTAATGTGAAACGCTGCATTGTAGAGCAACTTAGCAACCCTGATATTCTTCACACAGCTAGGGATGGGAATCAGGGGTCGTGATGTTTTCACTGAAAGTATGTTTTATGTACTCTTCAATATGAACAAACTCGCACATGTATGTTTTTTTATACGTAATGTTTGGTTACTGTTTTGCCTTACAATACCCTGTACCCCTCTACCATGAATGCATTTAAAAAATATACATTTTTAGATCAAAACTTTATCTCAAAACTACAACACAATGTCTGAGGTATCAGGCAATGTATTTATAACCATTTCATGCAATAACTTTCTGCGAGATAGTTTTAGAGGCATTAAACTCTTTGGATATCTGGTTCCTATCACCTAGTAATTTTATATAGAATGGTGCATTTCGCACCAAACCACCCTGTATGACTTTGTTTACATCTTATCAAGTTAGTTATGCAGAAATGTTGAAAAATCAGCAGAATTTAACTGTTGTGATTCTGTAGTTTTCATTTGTAATTACCAAAACAAATAAACATTAGTCAAACTATGTGACCAGTTTCTCTTTAAAATGTGCAACCCCCCAGTATAACTCACATTTGTCTCATTACAGCAATTACTGGGTGAATATAAATGGCATTTTAATTGTCCTCTGTG